>VDFB02172933.1:0-17140 GCA_007258455.2 Sequoia sempervirens | reverse complement strand
ATTGATAGAAATGTGTTATATAATTTCTATACCATCTCCACTTTGCATTGTATCTATTGTTGTTTGGTTGAGATCAATAGAAAAAGGTAACATATGTTCTCTATTGTTTTGTTGATCCCTTGAATCTGCAATGACATGCTCATTTAACACATCAACATGGATAAAATTTTCAAGTGTAAAATTGCATTATGTAATTAATATAAATAATTGTAAATTTATTAAGTATAAAATTAATAAATACATTTGATAGTTAAAAAATTACCATCTATAAGTTGTATTTCATTTTTTTATTGTTTGGCTTAGATCAATAGAGAAAGGTAATTGATGTCGTCGAGTACTTTCTTGATCATCCAAACCTACAATGATATATATTTAACATATGAAATAGAAACAAGAAGTATTATTATACAAATTACTAAAATGCTTATGAATAAATGTACTCACTGTGTTGTTGCATGATAACAACTCTTTCTTCTTCTGTTGCGATGCCTGGGCGATTTATGACCATTTTTTTCTTTTTATTTCTACATCCTATAGAGGGGAATTGAAAATTTCCATATTCCTTAGTTGTTTCATTCAAGTCTTTAGAGATGGCATTGTCTCTTTGACGAATTGAATGATGTTTGCACATTTTGCTTGGACTAAACCATGGTGATATGCATCGCGTAGACATGTTCTCTGAGCTAGGGATTGATGTATATTTGGAAGAGGAAGGAAGAGATGTATCGATATCTTTTCTCAATCTCTTAATACATTGACTAAATTTATTTTTTTCATCTTCACTAGTTGGTAAATTTTGGAGCAAATGATTTAAATAGTCAACAGAATTTTGAAAGTCATCACTCGAAGCATCACACAATTTATGGCCATCTGTAATACAAATATAAACAATTAAATCTAAAAATATTAAAAATTATCTTAATATTTCATTATAAAATGTATACATGTTGAAATTTACCTGTTCTTTGGTCTTCACCAAAGATAGCCACAAGAACATCTTGATTTTCTATTTGATTGGAACCATCTATAATTGGATTAAAATTTAATTAAATTTGAGAACCATAAAAAAAAAGTAATATTTAATTGTAAAGACCATATCAACATTACCGATGGTATTATTTTTGTGACTAAAACTCCCTCTAACATTGTCATCATCATCAAGCAATGGAGTAACACCATCTATAATTCAATGAGATTAATTTAGTTAGTTTTGAGGAATAATATATAATAATTGAATTTAACATATAAATACTAAACTTAACTCTCAAATAATGCTTACCAACAACTTGATCTTGCTCATTATGTTTGTTTCTCTTTAGAATATCTAAAATCTTTAACACATTTTTGCACGTGTTTCCCTTCTTTGCCCACTAACAGTCACACACATGTAAATCTGGTCCAAATTTTCTAACAAGATACCATTTTGCTGGAACTATTTGGCTTCTTATTTGGTACGTGTTAGGAAGGAGATCATATGGATGGCAATCTGTATTTGGTATTGTTTTTTACCTCTCTAATGCAATTGTGTAATATCTTTCTTTTGTGAAGTTAGGCAGAAACCCTAATAATTGCAAATATCTTTTATTTTTATAGAATGGCTCTACCCTATGAAGAAGCATATGGATAAGCCAATCCATTCTTCTCGTGCATCTTTTTGAATGATCACTTAAATAGTGACACTTGATGTGGAAGTGATATGACTCTATGGAAGCATTGGTTTCTTGATTTGCATGAGGAAAAATTCTATAATTTTTTTCCCACATCGCTATACAAACAATCATAAAATTCATATTAGTATAAATAAAACAAGTTAAATGATGTAAATGCATAAAATCCATAATGAATAATTTAATAGGCTTACCAATATGACTCTCATCATGACACCAAGTTTTTTGAAAGTAATCAATAAATTTTTCTCCTCTTTGAATTCCTCCATGAAATTTTTTATCAGGTGAGCAGTGATGTCTTCATTATCACTCATTGCATACATTATCTCACCCAATCTATCGAACAACTTAGTTCCAACATCCTTATTATGGACACACCTAGATTATAAAATATAATATCAAACTATGAAGTTCAAACATGTAATGTTCAATTGTTCCACATATTTTAATTAAAGATTGACTTACCTGTATACATTCTTCAACCATGCCCTGCGTACATGCCAAATACATAAAAGTACTCGAAAATCAAAGGATAATCTACATGTTACATTATAAAAGCTCATAAGTAGTGCATTCTAAAAAAATAATTATTACATTATAAAATCTCATAAGTATCATTCTAAAAAATAAAAATAAAAGATTAAGGCCAATAAAAACTTGGTTGCTTCAATCTCAGCACTGGCATCATCTATCATAAATGTATTGACATTCCAACCTTTTTTACATTGTTTCCCTCTTTTACAAACTTCTATCAACCATTCATTTATATCCTCGACTTTATCTCTTAAGGATATGGCCCATGCAATAGGTATGCCAGCCTCTTGTTCATCGAATACAAGCAAGGTATATAAATGGTACTACACATGAATAAACCATTGATAAATTATTATATGTTTAGGAGAATAAATTAATGATTTTATTAAAATCCATAAATATAATTAGCATTGTTTTACTTACACCATATTTATTCGTTGAGAATGTGGAATCCCTTGCAATAATTGAGTTTTGTAAATGTTTCACCATCATTTCTCTCATCCATGTTGTCTGGCTTCCTATGATAAATGGAATATTCTCCACATTATTTGGTCTTTTATAGTAAAATAAGTTATCTTTCTCCTCTACATGCCACATGCTTACACTTTTTGCATCATCTTCATTCTTTTGGGCTTGAATCAAACGTACTCTTTTCCAGGCATTCAAAACATCTTTCCTCAACAAACATGTGTCCCTTTTATTCATCAAATGAGTCAAACTATTCTCTAAATAATGTTGTTCACATATTGTGTCAATCCCCACCCCCATTAGCAATAAGGATTCAATATATGATTTACACTCATTTGACAACCTTGGCGCAACACTGCTCCTTGGATCACCAGAAGGGTCATCTTTTCCATGCAAAAATTTACCATTTGCATCATAATGACTAAAATCATTATATGTAATAATTGCAACATTTGGTCTACGATGCATAACCTTAACAAGAAAGTGGGTTTGGCAACCCCTTTTTGGGACAAATCTTCGTTTCCTTTTCTTGGTTTTAGGTTTATTTCTATTATCATCGGGGCCAAAAGAACACCAATACCTGTTTAAACATGTAAAATATCAATTATTGATACATATATTGATATAACAACTAGAAAATATAATTTCTTACATGCATAATTATTATATTAAATCTAAGCAAACCTTGAGTACATAATGGTTGTGTGGTCCTTAGGTTGTAAGCACTTTGGATTTTTATGCAACTTGTGTATAAATGTTGTCTCGGTACCATCCAATAAACCTTCTCCTTTGACAAAGTGAGGGATTCTTTCAAGAGGTATTGCAACACATATGTCTATCTCACCATTTTCATCTCCAATAGGTGTCCATTCAAGCTCAACACTTGAGAAATGATTTCCTTGATTAAGAATGTCTTGCACATCTAGATGAAGTTTTGATTTCCATTTTTTTGTCTTGCCCATTCTGAATAATATTAAGATGGTTAGTGGACTTCTATTTGATTCAAATATGTCAAAATATGACCTATACGTATCTTTACCCTAGTGTTCACACTTTCCTTCGAGGTTTAAAATAATATATGAATAAAGTTCAATTACCTATTACAAAAGAGTATAAATCATTGGGATAAAGTCATACAAAACAATTTTCCAATAATATAATATAAACAAACATGGGAATCTTTATGCTCTAAGGGAGGTAATTTATTTTTCCAATTTTATGTATTTCATTTTAACCAAACCAATAATAATGCTTACTACATTAGCTTCATGTAGGGAATCATTAGCACAATGACCAAGGATGACTTATTTAAAAGATATTTGAGAGGGACCCAAAGGCCCATGTATGTTATCCATGAACCTATAGTCCAAAAAAAATTAAAAAATAGGAATAAAATAGGAAACCCAATCTAAAAAAAATGAACTTTTTTCAATGCAAGGTTGAATTTTAACTTGGAAAGCTTCAATATAAACACTTGACTTATTTACTTGTAACTCTAAAATGATTCTTTAGTGTTAGTGGCTACACATACAAAACTATGGTATACATATAAACTATTTTATATTTAAATTCCCTCTTCTTGGATTATTAGCATAGATTTATTTAAATCTTCACTTTTTTCTTAATTTTATTTTTATGATGTAGCTTATGATAAATTTTCCAAAACTTTAAATAAGCATGTCCATCTATTTTTGTAATGGCTAAAATGATTATTTGTGCCTTTTCCTTCTCTATTTTGTACAAGAGTATTTGATTTCTTAACTTTCTAATTATTTTGCATTTTTTACCTTTACACTAGAGGACTCATCATCATTTATATTTTTCTCCTCCTCTACATAAATTCTTGAACTCATGTCTCATCCAGTTCATTGGGATTTTTGATACCCATCCTCCTCAAGATGTGATAATGGAGACCTCCAAGATCCTTTTTCAACATATCTTGCTCATCCAACCACCATTTGCGTTTCCAAACTCCATTTTGATTTTGTAATCATTTATGCGTGCTTTTCTTCATAGCATCATCTTTTTATCAGAACATATGTGGATAAATGTTCTCTGATTCCATCCTTATTCATACTCATAGTATTATTTCAAATACCACGTTCACATTAAAAATTACCCCCACCGCTGCTTACATGATACCCTTTTATTTTGTGGAATGCAAATGAATATTTTTATGCCACATTTACTTTATGCACATTAAAATAGACTTATATTTTTTCAATCCATGAATAATGGTTCAAGATTAATTTGTTCATCAAAAGTATCTATTTCTACTTTAGTTCCTACGGAATTTTTCATTTTTCTTTCTTGACTGGAAATTTTCGGTTTGTTCCGGCAAATACCGTAAAACTTTTCACTCCCTCTTCTGTACAGTTTATTTTCAAGATCTTTTACCAACATAAGATTGTTGTTGTATCATTTTTTCTTTTTTCCTTGATATGAGCTCTTTTTGTCTTGATATAATCTCTTTTTATTAGATAAACCATTGTAAGTTCTTTAATGCAATTAATTGTGCATTCATTTTTCTATGTTAGCCTTTTGTGCTCTCCTAATTACTATTATAGACAAACTTTCACAAACCCACTAAGATCAAATTGCCCTAATTCCAAAATTAATTTGTAAATCATTATAATTTTATAATTTAAGATCACAAAACTATTTCTACTTATAATTACTTGGATAAAATTTCATCAATAAAAGATAATGAAATATAGAACATAAAATATAAAAAAAAACTTGTATAGTAAGTCATGAAAACTCAAATAACTCATTATTTTAACCTAAAAATCTCGTGAGGGGAAAGCTAGTTTCAATGTGCGTGATTTCAGCTTCTGCGCAAGCGGGAAGATGCCGGTCAGGTTGAAATATTGGTTTCCATCGTTGCGTTAATATATTCCGGTCAGTGAACCAGAAAATTTCCTCTCTTGGTATTTCGCCTCAAATATCAATAGAGATAGAGTCCTCTTTTCCCTTTTACCGGGTTAATTCCGGACCGAAGGAATTATGTGTAGAATCATGGACTGCATGGGTTTTTCGTTTCATTTTGCTGTTGGTTTGTATTGGTGTGTAGTTTACTGTGTTTGTTTTCAGTCTTCGAAGAGTTATTTAAAAATAATCCTTTAATTTGGTCCTTAAATGTTGAAAAATATTTTGCTTTTGGCATGCAGGGTTCAAGCACTTGTCTCGTATGCATTAAAGGTGAAATTAATATGCTCAGAGATAGAAATTATGACTAGAATTATAAATGTTTTTTCTGTACATGTTCAGGTAATCTTAATGTTCAAAATTTATTGTCTTGATTATATTAGGTGTGGAATTTTTTATTTGTATTCAAAACTACAAAGGTTTCTTACTTGAAAATGGGTTGTCAAAATTAACTAGGACCTCAACTTTGTGGCAATTTTACAAAATGAAACATAAACACATAATGGGATAGGAAAAAATAATATGTTTTAGAAAGTTGACAACAAGTGCTACATATATGTATTTTTTTAATTTATTTTTTATGTATTGACTTCATTTGATCTTCAAAAAAATGGTGTGAAATGATACATTTTGATTAATAAAACTAAGACTAAACAATATATTTGACATGTAAACTTGTGCTAGTTAAACGTTCTATTTAGCTTGGGGGACTATGATACTACATATAATTTTTAAATGACAAATGTATATAGTGGTCAAAAATATTATCTAAAATGAGCTTAATCAATTTTTTTTTGTGTTCCCATAAATTTGTAAATTGATTAGTGAGACATACTATTATACCTTAGCTGGTTGGAATAGAATAGAATTATAGTGTTTGTTAAATGTGAGTAAAATACTTGCCTACAAACAAATTGTACCACCTTAAAAATTCCACACATGACACTTTCATAATACTTTAGCTTTTACTTTATACTCACATGTTGATACTTGTAAGAAAATGATGTTTTACATTATTAATCTAGTATAAATTAAATAAATAAAAATAGTAGTTGGTAAATTATTAATAAATGAAATGATTAATAATTGTTTCCTATTGAATAGTTTTTAATACAATCTAAAATAAAAGTTCTTTACATTTTTAATTTAGGTTAATTAAAATAACTATAAATAGAAATAATTAATGAAATGATTAAACAATTTTCATGTTTATAAAATAATTGAAAATATAGTTGATATTAGTTAATTAGAAGGTTAGTAAATGTTGATTAATTTAGTAATTTATTTTTAAAAAAATTTATAATATAAGTTTTTTTAAATTACATATTGATTTAATAAAATATTTTTTAAAAATATTGGTTAAATTTTATTTGTAAGATTTTGAGATCTTAATTAATATATATTTCATAAAAAAATTTATAAATATAATATTGTTAATATAATAGAATATAAAAATACTTCATAATTTACTTATTGTCAAAAATTGGGTGAAACATCCAATGGCTACAAAGAGGGCACAAAGCCCAAATTCTTGTAATTGAGGTATGTAAGATCAATCTAGTGTGCAACAATTAAAATAAATAAAACTAGTAGCTAGTAAATTATTAATAAATGAAATGATTAATACGTGTTGTCTATTGAATAGTTTTTAATACAATCTAAAATAAAAGTTCTTTACATTTTTAGTTTAGGTTAATTAAAATAAATGTAAATAGAAATAATTAATGAAATTGAAAATATAGTTTATATTAGTTAGTTAGAAAGTTAGGAAATATTGATTAATTTAGTAATTTATTTGTTTTAAAATTTATAATATAAGTTTTTTAAAATTACATATTGATTCAATAAAATATTTAAAAAAAAAAATTGGTTAACTTTTATTTGTAAGATTTTGAGATCTTCTTGATAATTATTAAAAGATGATGTATTTTCCATACAAATCAAGTATTATATAGTTATTTGAAATTTAAGTAATATATATTTCATAAAATAATTTATAAATATAATATTGTTAATACAATAGAATATAAAAATACTTCATAATTTACTTATTGTCAAAAATTGGGTGAAACATCCAATGGCCACAACAAGGGCACAAAGCCCAATTCTCCTAATTGGGGTTTGCAAGATCAATCTAGTGCATGGGCAATTAAAATAAATTAAAATAGTAATTGGTAAATTATTAATAAATCAAAATGATTAATAAGTGTTGCCTATTGAATAGTTTTTAATACAATCTAAAATAAAAGTTCTTTACACTTTTAATTTAGGTTAATTAAAATAAATGTAAATTAGAAATAATTAATGAAATGATTAAACAATTTTCATGTTGTAATATAGGTTAGCTTTTATTTTTAAGACTTTAAGATCTTCTTGGTAATTATTAAATTGTCTATATTTTTATGAAATGAGGTATATTTTTCAACACAAATTGAGTATTATATAGTTATTTGAAATTTATGTAATATATATTTCATAAAAAAAATTATAAATATAATATTGTAAATATAATAGAATATAAAAATACTTCATAATTTACTTATTGTCAAAAATTCAGGTGAAACATCCAATGGACAGAAAGAAGGCACAAATCCCAAATTCTAGTAATTGAGGTTTACAAGATCAATCTAAATTTAAACTTAATTATCTCTTAGAATTTTCTAATTTATGCATCACACTGCAAAGGGTAAGGCTTCCATTGTTTATTAACTAGCATGCATATATTAAATAATAATATAAATAAAATACGCTGAGAATTGTGCCTAAATACAAAAATTATTCAATTATCAACTTCCTCTAACTTTGAGTAGCTTAACCAAAAACAGTTTCACAAATTTTAAGAAATTATTTTTTTAGATGTTGCCCCTATTCTTCAAATCAAAGTAGTTTAATCCCCAAAACATAATGTGTTGTTTTAAATGCACAATGATAATTTAGAGGAAAAAAACACATTTGAAACTTTCTATAATAATCATTGAAGTAAAAATTAATTAAAATATGTGATTTTTTTAATTAATATATACTTTCTATTTAAATAAAAAATGTAAGATTTAAAAGATTGTTTATGCTGCATTCCATGGAAAAAAATGTTGTTGAATGCATTATTTTACCATTTAGTTAGAATGTATGGGCATACAACTTGGATTTATTACCAAAATTAATACACTAGTTTTAGAGTCTTGCTCAAGTAATATTTTTACATTAAAGTTGTGGAAATTCTCCTAGTTTGGTAAAGGCCGTAAATAATTTCTATTATGGAAAAGTCAAATGTCATTTCAAAGTGCATACAATATTTGGGCATAGATGAATTGGAAAATTTACAATTGTTTTCAAGCTTAATCACGCGGTTAAAATAGAAGTACAAATATCTATACAACAAATAAGAAAAGAAAGGAGGAGAGAAAAGCAATCTCCTTTAAGTTTCCACAAAGAAGGTTGCTTACACCAAATTTGGTGTCTGGCTGGATTTTCACAAAACAAAGGGAAGAAAAACAAAAGATTAATAAGCTTGAGCAATTTATAAAAGTGAGAACAGTCTGGAAAAGAAAACCTGGTGCTGCGTTGTTCGTTTAGAGTAAAAATTAAGCAGCTCCTGGTCGCTCCTTATATATGTGTATAAATCTCCTCTGAATTCCGTCTCTTGTTATCTGCTTAACACAAACATAAGACTCAATTTCATTGCAAACAGAAAGATTTTTTAAATGGGTTCAGAACATGTAAATGGATTCAGAACAATATGATTCATCCGCCATACCTTGAGAGCGCTGACCGTTAAACTAATTGGGCACTGGGCAAACAGAAAGATTTTGTTGCAACCAGAAAGATCTTTGGAACGGGAGCTGTTTGAGGAAGGGAAGCAGAACTCAAACATTGCAGCAAACACCTTTTCTACCGCGGGAAATGTAAGGGAGACTACAAATTCAATTTAGCGGGAAACTGTGAGAATAGTTGATTAAATTTTCCACCTCCGACACCATTAATACGATACATGAATATTGCTCAACTTGCTGGAGGCTGGCGGTGGACCTGGCCCACTTGCTTCCCCGGGCGGCGTCGTTAAATCAAAACTTGCTGGGCGTTTGTTGCAGGGTGTACTGAAGTTGCACAGATGTTGATAGCCATGGATGGATGCCATACCTTACCATGCCGTTTTGGAGGCTGGATAGCCACTGCGGTGTGGCGTGGTTGTTTAATTTACTCCTTACTTCCTTTTTCCAGGCGTGAAAACCGAATGCTGATGCTGTGATACGGGAAAATAATTGCTGTCAGTACGTTTACCGTAGATGTCATCTTATACATGGATGTAGCATATCCATGCCCCGGTGCATTCCTAGGGCTGGATAGCCAGTGCCCGCCGCCGCTGTGCAGTAATTTCCCAACAACTTAAATTGGTGCCTAAATTTCTCGCTGATAATCAAAATGAGGATAAAATCAATTTTAACTAGCTATCACCATTTTATCTGGGAGAAATCTCAGAGTTTCAAATAGAAGCTAGAATCGAGAGATTTGCGACCACCTGAAGGCTGTTTCTAATTTTCACGAATTAATCCAGGTACCGGCTGGCGCATCTCAAACCACATATTATTAAATGATTTTAAAATAGCAGTAAGTATATTTGATGAAAAAAATGTATCATACATTTTCATTTTATTGTTTTTCTTTGCTTCTCAGAGCTTCTCATATTTGATTTTTTAATTTTTATTATGATTATAAATTTACCCAAAAACTTATTTACTGTCTTTTTGCTTGTAACAGAAAGTAGCAATAATTTTCACCATTAATCAGGTACTTGGCATCTCAAATCATATATTATAATTAAAATTAAATGATTTTAAACTTCTGTCAAGGCTTCTCATATATTATTTTTCAATTTTTATCATATTATAAATTTACCCAAAAAATTATTTACTTTGTTTCTGTTTGTAACAGAAAGTAGCAATATTCTATGTTTATTTTATTATATATTTATTTACATATCAAATATACTGATTTAAAAAATTATTAATATAAATTAGCATTTTTATAAATTAAAATCATACAATTATTATAAATAAAAAATAAAGTAAAAAATATATTTTATAATATATTTTATCATATATTTATTTACATATCAAATATATTGAAGTAAAAAATTATTAATATAAATTAGCATTTCTATAAATTAAAATCATACAATTATTATAAATAAAAAAAATCATTATCATAATTTAACATTTGTATAAATAAAATTATATTTACTTACATATCAAATTAACTAATTTAAAAAAGTATATCAATTTCTAATTAAATTATTAAATGTAAGTATTTTTAATCATAATTTTTAAATAATAATTATAATATAATAAAATTCATAATAAAATATTTTCAAATTAAATAGTTAAATATTTATGCATACTTAAAATAATATTACATATTAATAACACAAAAAAAATTCGCAATAATTCATATTCTCAATAAAAATATCTTTGTTGCATTATATAGATAGATTATTGAATAAGATAACTAAGTTAGTTTTATTCTTGTCAAAATGGAAAAATATGTTACATATTTTTAAAACTTTTTATTTGATTAAATATTATTGTATCCTTATTTCACCCCTTTATAATTTCTTTTAATCTTGCTAAAATGGAAAAATAATTTTATATATTGAATCTACATATGAAGGTGGAATCTACATATAAATATCACTTTTATGTTGAAGAAGTGATATAGAATAAATAATAGATTATCCAATAGTCTATTAGAACATAAAATCATAGGTATAATTGTAAAGCATTAGCACGAATCACTAAAAAAATGTAACAAATTGTTTTATTAATACACACAAAAGCCAAGTCTTATTATTTGTTCATTTAATTTTGTGTCTATTTTGAGGACATGTCTTAATACATGTACAAGATGATATAAATGGTGCAATCTTGTGTAAAGTTGAGCCCAATTACCTAGTTTTATCCAAACATGATCCTATATTTATTGCTTTATATTACTCTTATGTCTACACATATCTATAATTTTAGCTTATCTATTTGACTATCATGCTTGTACATGTACATTAATCCCTAAATAACCATTTTTTGTCATGATCTTAATTGTCTTCTTTTATCACAAGTCAAGTTTACAATCACAAGGTCATTCCCATTAGCACGAAATTGATCCACCCTAAATCAAATTCAAAAAATCATATTATGGTTGATTGGTTGCCTTTACTTTTCTTGGGCCACCCAAGGTCAACTAAACACGTGTTTTTGCAATTTGATGTCATGTTCTAGCATTTAAAAGCATTTAATTGCATTCTAATGCACTTCTCATTTGACAAAATCCTAAAAGGGAAATCAATATCATCACTTTTGAATTTTGTGCTTAAAGAATTAAAAAAATGCATCCTAAGGCTTGTTTATTGTCTTCAATCTTATTTATTGTCAAGGGGTTGATCAAGGCAAAGAGCCCTTACAACTCAATCATATGGTAACCTATCAAAAGTGTATTATTAATACCACAACCCATGGCTTCTAGAGAGATTAAATAATCATATGTGAGATTGCTCATAGGACAAAAACTAGAACATATGATTAAAGTCAAATTTGTCAACAAGACCTAATTCACAATCACAAATCTACACCAAAATAGCAAAGTTAGCCTAGAGTATAATAGAAAAAATAATTTAAATAATCTTATACATTCAAATATCATAACCATTTTCTTTAATTTTGATACATACAATTTAACATCAACAAAATAGTAATGATCATAAAACTAAATTATCTTATCCTATTCTTGAATAATTTGATAATAATCCACATATGTAAACTAATTTAGAATTAAGTACATTCGATTGTCATTTGGAAAAAAAATATTTTCCTTTTCACATTTCATCTAACCCATGTTTTAACTGCTCCGCGTACATTTTATGCCAAATTTTACTTAGAATTTTAGTTATTTCCATCCATTAGATCTCTATAAATTAGTTATTTTAAAACTTTTGATTGTTTATGAATTTGAATTTAGTTGAAGTGGAAATAACTTTGTAGGCATGACACGTCCAAAAATTTACAGCCATAATTAAGGAAGATAACAACAAAAAACAAATCCCTGCATTATTTTATAACAAGATAAAAAGTACATTTGTGCTTTCCCAATTCTTGAAATATCAAAATAAGATTGAAATCAAGAAAATGGACATTTAGACCGCAATCTCCATGAAATTAGTTCCAGCAGAATCAAATCACATATTCAAAATTATATACATTATAGTCATGTTGAGTTCCACCATAATCAAATCACAGATTCAAAACTATATACATTATAGTCATGTTGCACTTAAAATAATATTACAAAATTAAAAATGTTAAATACTTATTGTATTTTTATTAGTCAAATTTACAAAATTAAAAATGTTAAATACTTATTGTATTTTTATTAGTCAAATTTTACTATTTATTATTGAACAAGCTTGTGTTTGAAAATATTCATAGAGAGCTGCAATACGACACATTAGATGGAAGATTAGAAACAAGAATCCAATTACAACTATCTTATAATTTTGAATACAAGTATTTGAAAAAAAAAAGAATCATTATTAAGTCTTATAGGTTAATAGATCTTATTTCTTTATAGCACAAAATTTCATTCCTTTTAATAAGAAATTTGAATCTTCTGAAAACAATTATTTAACAAATATAGTATGCACAATAAATTTCTAAAAAATTCTTTAACAAATGAAAGGTATTGAAAAATATTCTACATAATATAAGCTCATTTGAGTTTACATATAGACATAAGCATAACACCTTTGAGTACTAATTATATTAATAGAAAAAAAAATTGTAATTTTTAAAATACGTAGTAAATTTTTATTTTTGATCTAAATATAAATTTGATAAACATATTAACAATAATTTAAAATAGTATTTTTTATTAGATAAAAGGGGAAAACTAGGTCCCTTCCCTTACAAAGCTTGAAACAACCAATAGTTCATAATCAAAATACCAAGAGTCTAATAACACTACTAGATTGGCAATAGATAATTATAACTAACAACATAAGAAACACAATGATAATAATAATAATAATAATAATAATAATAATAATAATAATAATAATAATAGTAATAGTAATAATAATAATAATAATAATAATAATAATAATAATAATAATAATAAGCCACCAACTAGCTACCTAGAGATCCAACCAATTCATGAAGGTTTGAAATAGCCTCCCCTTCTTTGGATATAATGTGAAACTTGACCTTTAGTGAATCAGAATCATCACTTGTATCAACCCTTTTAGATTTCCCCTTCATTGAACTTCACCTCTCTTAATAGGTTGATTCATTTTGGTAGGGGTTTCATTTTTAGTTTTTGATCTTTGGTATCCTTTTCTTGGGGTTTATCCTCTTTTATAATTAATGTCCTTTTTCTTGACTAGTTGAACATTTCCCCCTTGGTCCTAATTTCCGCAATCTAGATCTTAATAGTAGTAGGGGTCTTTTTTGGTTTTTTTGCACTAGTAGTATTGCTTGAAGATCTTAGGCTCATGTTATCCATGATTTTTTCTTCTTGGAAATAACTATAATTAGACTTAGAATTAACACTATCCTTATCCTTACAATTTTCATTTTTAGATTCCTTCGGTTCATAAGGTTGTCCTCTTCCCCACTAGAAACCACTACATTAATCTCATCTAACTTGGAGTTTTCTTTCATCAAAGTCTAGTTGATCTCTTATTCTTTTTTGGGTTGGACTGACCACTTCCTCCCTTTCACACCAATCTCATCTTTGTTCATGGTCTTATATAAAAAAATTTTATCCTCAACCGTGGAGGATTGGGGATCACAAACCTTCTTGACTAGAAGAGATGGGTAAAAAATTTAGTGATTTTCTTGGTTTTGGAAGTAGGGATTTTGAACACTTGCAAAGGATAGTTAGCCATATTAGGAAAGTTGTTAAGTTAATAAAAATATAAGTAGAAAATGATCACCTAATGTAGGATAATGGTGGTAACTTACCTAACTCCAAGGGCTTGGGAGGTCCTCTCTCTTATAGTTGTTTTATAATTTCACAAGCCTGTTATCTCCCACATGGATGGAATTGATGAAATATTTGTCTCTAATACTCTTCAAGTGTTTAATTTTCTTTCCCTTTGTGGAGAGGCCAATGGTTACACTAAAGAGATGTTCAACCACCTTGAAATAGATTCCTCTAATATTGACCTTTTATTCATTATGTGATTGAGAAAATTTACAAAGAGGGGGAGTTCAAAGCCTCTCATGGATTCAAAATATGAGTCAACACCAACTCCTATTAAATAAATCTGAAAACATGGAAAGAACACAAAGGTTTATTCAAAAAAGGGGTTGTCAAACTCACTTTTATGTTAGGGTCATGTATGGTAGACCACATGTTGCATTAATTATGTATAATGATTGGAGCCATTGTGATGCTAATGGTGAATTTTTTCACAAAAAGGATGACCCTTCTGGTGATCCAAGGAGCAGTTTTGCACCGAGGTTATCAAATGAATGCAAATCATATATTGAGTCTTTATTACTAATGGGTGTGGGGATCAACACAATATGTGAACAACACTACTTAGACCATGGTTTGACTAAGTTGATGAATAAGAGGGATGCATGTCTATTAAGGAAGGATGTGTTGAATGCATGGAAAAGAGTACGCTCCATTCGATCCCAAAAGAATGAAGATGATGCAATAAGTTTCAATTTGTGGCATGCAGAGGAGAAGGATAACTTCTTCTACTATAAAAGACCAAACACCATGGAAAATGTTCCATTTATCATAGGCATCCAAACACCATGGATGTGAGAAATGATGGTCAAGCATTCACACAACTCAATTATTGCAATGGACTCAACATTTTCAACAAACAAATATGGTGTAAGTAAAGTAACATTTACTATAAATTTTTGGATTTTATTTTATCATTGATTTAGTTATTTAAAAATATTAATTTATCAATGTTTAATTCATGTGTAGTATCAATTATATACCTTGCTTGTTTTTGATGAACAAGAGGCTAGTGTACCTATTGCATGGGCCATATCCTCTAGAAATAAAGTTGAGGATCTAAATGAATGGCTAATAGAAGTTTATAAATGAGGGAAAGAATTTCAAGAAGATTGGAATGTCAATGCATTCATGACAGATGACACTACTGCAGAGATTAAAGCTATCAGGTTTTTATTAGCCTTAGTTTTTATATTTAAACTTCAATCAACTCTTTATAAATGATTAATATTTAGTTTATAGAAATATATATTTCATAATTTATAGCTTAAAATAGTTTGAATATAACATTTTATTTTGTCATAATTTACTTATCAAAATTTATAATGTAACTTGTAGATTATCATTTCAATGCCGAGTACTTTTATGTATTTGGCATGTACGCAGAGCATGGCTGAAAAATGTGTATAGGTAAGTCAATATTTAATTAAAATATGTGGAAAATTATGTGTTTGAACCCCATAGATTGATATTATCTTTTACAATCTAGGTATGCCAGCAATAAGGATATTGGTACAAATATGTTTGATAGATTGGGTGAGATAATGCATGCAATGAGTGACAATGTAGACATCACTACTCACCTGATAAAAAAATTCATGGAGGAATTCAAAGAAGAGAAGAAATTTATTGATTACTTCCAAAAAACTTGGTGTCATAATGAGGGTTGTATTGGTAAGTTTGTAAGATTATTCATTTTGGTTTGTATGCATTTACACCATTAAAGTTATTTTTTATGTTTACTAAGACATTTTTATTGTTTTTTGTATAGAAATGTGGGCAATTTTTTTTTGAAACTTCTCTCATGCAAATCAAGAGACTAATGCTTCCATAGAGTCATACCACTTCCACATCAAGAGCCATTATCTAAGTGATTGTGCTAAGAAATGTACGAGGACAATGGATTGGCTTATCCATACACTTCTTCATAGGGTAGAGCCATTTTATAAAAATAAAAGATATTTGCAGTCATCTGGATTTTTAACTAACTTTAAAAAAGAAAGATATTATAGTACTGCATTAGAGAGGTCCAAAAAAATACCCGACACAGATTGTTATCCATATGATCTCCTCCCTAACACATATAGGATAAGAAGTCAATCTATTCCAACAAAATGGTATCTTGTTAGGAAGTTTGGACCAAATTTACATGTATGTGATTGTCAGTGGGCAAAAAGGGGAAACACATGCAAACATGTGTTGAAGATTTTAGATCTCCTAAAGAGAAACATAACAAATGAGCAAGATCAAGTTTCTGGTAAGAGTCATTTAACATTTAAGTATTATATTTATATTTTAAATGACTTATATTTCTTTCTAGAAACTAACTAAAATAATTTTTTTGAATTACAGATGGTGTTGCTCCATTGGTTGATAATGATGATGATGTCAGAGGAAGTTTCAGTCATGAGAACAATGCCACTGGTAATGTTGATATGATATTTATAATAAAATATTAATTGATTTTTATAGTTCTTAAAATTTAATTAATGTTTTATTTGTAATAGATTATTGTATTC
>VDFB02172932.1:0-47745 GCA_007258455.2 Sequoia sempervirens | reverse complement strand
CCTCAATGTTGTTGATCACTGGAAACTATACTTCCATGGGTCATATACACAACATGGATCAGGAGCTAGTGTCTTCTTCATCACCCCATAGGGGGACTGTATACCAAGATCATACAAATTGGCATTTCCTTGCACCAACAACATAGCGGAATACGAGGCTTTGACTATAGGTCTCAGAATAGTAGTGCAATGGAATATCATAGCTCTCAAGGTCTACGGCGACTCACAGTTCATCATAAATCAGGTCAATAATGAATATCAGAAAAAGGATGACAAGCTAACCCCATACAAAAAATTGGTGGAGACTCTAAAGGAATCCTTCATCGACATAACATTTGAGCAGATTCCAAGAACCAACAATAGAGCCGCTGATGCCATGACTAAAATTGGGTCTCTAGTAGACATCCCTCACAATGTGCCAAAATATGAATTTTTGATCGAGCATCTTCTCGTTCCCACATTCAAGGTACCAAAATCAGAATATGTGTGTCAAATCATTGGTCCTGGCAATTCTTAGTATCATGACATCTACATGTATCTTCACATAGGAGTCATACCCGCTGACCTACCATCGAGCCTAAAATGAACCTTTATAAAAAAGGTATCCAGATTTGTCATCCTAGGTGATACCTTAACCGTAGAAGCATAAAGGGTACTTTACTGCGCTATCTAAATACTGAGGAGGCATTAACCGCTCTAACCGAGGTTCATAATGGTATTTGTGGCTCACACTCGAGTGGAATAACCATAGCCAAGAAACTGTTGAGGCTGGGGTATTACTGGCCCACGATGGAAAGAGAAGCATATGATCATGCTAAAAGATGTTTACAATGTCAGCAGCATGGGGACCTCATCCATGCTCCAACTCAAGAGCTTCATCCAATCGTTACACCATGTCCTTTTTCACAGTGGGGACTCGATCTCATTGGGAAAATCTCACCCACCTCAACCAACGGCCATAAATTCATTATCATTGCAACTGAGTACTTCACAAAGTGGGTGGAAACCATACCTATGACCTATATCACTAGAAAGAAAATCTCAAAATTCACCCTGAACTATCTCATCTGTCATTATGGTTTCCCACAAGCCATTATCTCAGATAATGGGACACCCTTCAAGAACCGTGAGGTTCGGGTGGACTTGTGCGAGAAATTCAAAATCCAAAGACGCTTCCACCTTGCATTCATCCCTAAGGCAATGGCCAAGGTAGTTTTCACAAACAAACCATCCTCAAAATCCAAGAAAATAGTCAATGATGCGTCGCGGACTGGCATCTATAGCTTAATCCTCGCCTTTGGGCTTATCGAACCAACATCCGCACACCCACCAGTGCCATCCCTTTCTCCTTGGTCTATGAATCAGAAGTTGTAATTCCCATTGAGATCGAGCTCCCATCCCTCAGGATATCACTGCAAAACCTTATCACAGATGAAGAGTATCAGGTATCAAGACTAAATGAGTTGGAGTTACTAGATGAGAAATGAATAGATGCTTTGAATCACTTACAAGTCTATCAAAATAGACTCAAATGAAGCTACAACAAGAGGATCAGAAGCAGGACTTTCCAAGTCGAAGAACTGGTCTTAAAAGAAAATCAGAAGAATGTCCCAAATCCTAGCAGCAAAGGAAAGTTTGAACCCAATTGGTTAGGGCCTTTCATCGTCACAACAAGCTATAAATTAGGGGCATATCAGCTATCAACACCAAGGGAACTCTATAGGAGCCCATGAATAGCTACTATCTTAAAGTTTTATGCCTAATTTTCCGTATAAAACCAAAAATCCAAAAAAATTAGAAAAGTCCTAAAAAAATGGTTACTTTTGGTGAAAAACCTCGCAAACAGCATCTTGCAACAACAAAAAATAAAAAAGCAAGTAAAATCCAAAAAATCAAAAGGATCAAAAATAGTAAAGAGAAAAATCGCCCTCTAGTGAAAACCACTTCGGTGACACTTTGGACAAGTACCTCGGTGAAAACCTAAAAAATAGGCGCCTTGTGTAAATAAGCACTTTCCACCAGGACCTTTATAGCTTGTTTGTCATTATCCATCCATTTCACTTCCATCATCCATCTCATCCATATCTCCATTCATCACTCATCCACTCGCATCCACACCATAGCTTGGTCCTATGTTCGTATCATGATCCCTCCTAGTACTACTTAGCCCATTCTCAAGGTCAGTTTGTCCTTCCTTTATCGGAATAGTCTATTGCATCATGTCAAAGCACGCTTCATCGGATCGATTCGTATGGTCTTGAAGTCCTCAAAATCTAAAAATCCAAAACATCGTAAAAATCGTAAAATCCAAAAACATAAAAATTAGAAAAATACAAAAACATCAAAACATCAAAAATCCAAAAACATTAGAAAATCAGAAAATCCAAAAACATCAGAAAATAAAAAAATCCGAAAATATCAAAAAATCAAAAAATCCAAACACAGGTCAAAAAGTCATTCAAAAAGCCAAAACAAGGTCGTCTTGTCAAACTACGTCATCTCTGAGCTTGAACATAGGAAAGGTTGATCTTTTATCATCCCCCGAGACATTTAGGTCAATCCTATAGGAGTCCATCATAATAAACTGACATCTCATCATGTCTATCATCATTTGTAAATTGGTCAAGTCGTCAATCGAACTACGTGGTCTCTGCGTGTATAACGCAGGCAAGGCTAATATGTTGATCAGCCCCTGAGGCCCCTAGTATAGGTCTTTAGGTTAGTCTCTTAGTCAAAATCTCATAAAATCCCAAAAACATTTGAAAAATCAAAAATCAAAACATTTGTAAAACTTCAAAAAATACCAAAAACAACCTCAAAACATTGCAAAACATCAAAAACATCCAAATATTTGAAAAAAATCATCTGCCTCATCTTGCTTGCACCCACAATAAACACCATTCATAATAAACTGATTGTCATCCTCAACCTTTGGTGAAATAGTTAGAAACAAGTCTAGCAGGTTAAAAGTAAAACTCAAAAGCATCAAACCTCAAGTCTAAATCAGTACGTAAACAAGTTGGTCAAGTCTTTGTGTCGATAGTCCGTCATCCAAACAGTCCCATATCAATCATCTGATAACATCATGTCCTAGGATGAATCCTTCCTACAAGGGGCATTATTTATCAGAAAGAACACTTTGGATAAACGAAATGACATGCCGCCATCCACTAACATGTCCTAGGATGTATCCTTCCTACAATGGGCATTATCTTTTGGCAATAAGTTTCAGTTCTTATCCTTAAAAACACATTCCCTTTTGGTTAGCAATATTGAAGAACATTGACTTGTTTGCATACTTGGTCTTTTTCTTTTGACTTATCTCATTTGCGCTCACTCCAAGGACCTCTCAATGATATCCAAACGAAGGATTTAGAGAGATAGGAATGGGGCAACGATCATTATCCTTTTGTTTGTTGTGCTTGTTGGACATTCTTGTAAAATAACTTGGCAAATACTTGCTCTTTTAGATATGTATGGAGGATGTTTTGGACAGCTTGTTGACTATTGTATTGATTGGTTATACCTTTTCGTGTTTTGGTCTGAGGTGTTTAAAACTTCTAAAGTACATCCTAGCAAGGTTTCTGTATGTCAAGTGTGAACAAGAATACTCCTATCTATTTGTCAAGTCAAAGTCCATCACACTAAGTACAATGCCATCCTGGTCCTTTATACCTTGATGCATCGTGCTTAGGCGTGTTATCAAACATAAAGTAAGTGACCCTTTTAGAATCCCAATCCTTGATAAGAAAATCATCCATTTCTCATCACCATTTCTCATCATCATTTCTCATCATTATCTCTCATAATGCTGGCTTGTTGGATCCTCTTGTCATCATCTAATTTCTTCATTTTACGCACTAACATCATAGCATGAATAATTAATCATCATCACCAATACATCCATCATGCATCCATTATGCATTCATCTTGCATCCATAAATCATCAATATTATGCATATCATCTCACATGCATATCATCATCATAATATAGATCTGTTAGTCTAAGCATCTCAGAAATCATCCATTGCACATCATAGCATACCACATCATCAATCTCATCCATCTCATATATCATATAATCATTTAAGTTGTTTAGGATAATTTAGATTTGTTATTCTAAGCATCTTAAAATCATCTCATTTACATCATCATCCATAACCATCCATTTTGAACCTCTCTATCGCGAGATTGACCCTCAAATCGAATCTTTTTGCTCGATCTCTCGAGGGGGCAATGTACCAATGTACTTCTTTCCACCAGGGCATCCAAAAATCCAGATTTTTTTTTATTTTGATCGCGGAAAGTTTATTATTTGAACCAACGCAAGAAGTACATTGCTTCAAAGAGGGGCAAAATGTAGACATTCAAAATTAACATTATGCATTCAATCAGATTTAGTCAAATTAGGTTTCACATTAGGTCCATTCATCACTTTCATCCATTCATTAAATAATCTCATTTCCTAAGGTCAGTTATTTAAAATCAGACAAACATTATCATCAACTTTTTAATAAATCAAACATCCATTTAAATCAAATCCTAAATCATATTCCATCATTTTCTGATTTAAATAAATCAAATATCAAAGTCTTAAAAGTCAAACTCACCTAATCATCATTAAACTAACATAATCATCATTTATTTAATCTAACCCTGATTAAATACTAATCTCACCCACTTGCATTCTCTAGATATCTCCACTTGCACAAATAAATCAATTTTATTGATTTATTAAAAAAAACCTCATTTTCCCTCAACATGACAAGTTGATTTGTCCCTCCAACATGGCATTAATTTCTGTTTTTCTTGTCCCCCTCTCAAAATTTATTGCAAAATTTTAATTCAAATTCTCCCTCTCATGGGAACTCTTCCCAAATCTTGCACAACCATTGGCCTCTGATCACTTGACAAGTGTCCTGTTCTCATTGGTGGATCTTTAGTCCCACATTCACCATCTTGGCCAATCTCTCATCAAGAAAATCTATAAAAGAGGCCTTCATTCTCATTCATGGACACACAACTTTTATGCAAGGTTACTCTCTTAATTTGAGAACTCATCTTGCTCATCATCTCCATTGCATTTACATCATATTGAGCTTTGATCAAGGATTGGGAAAAGGTCACTAGCACATGTGACACCAATCTAGTATGGAATAGGTGATTATCATGCTTTTTAAATGTCTTCTTGATGTTTTTTTGGTTACTTGTGGCATTTCTTTAGCATAGATATTTTATTTCATAGAGGTATTTGCAGATTTGTATGTTTAGACTAACCCTTCTAATGAGTATTTGAGGTTGGTCTTACTTGCAAATTTAGGGTACTTCTATAGAATACAACAATGATATCAAAAATACTAATCCTATTAAAAAAAAGGATAGAATAACTCTATAATATATATTGCATACATCTTCTACCCCAAGAATCCAATATATAGACATAAGGATTCCTAGGAAATAACAAAATGGCAACACCACAGTCACTAATAATGCATGAAAATACTATGGTAAGTAATTTTTTATGACTCTCACATGTGTTGACCCATCCTAAAATAGATAATAACTCTTACACAATCTCTTTATTTCAACTTCACTATACAAGTTGGCCTAACTAACTCTCAAGAACTCATCTAAGAGACACAAGATCTCTATAGTGGGACAAAGTAGTTAAGGAGAAATTATAAGTTTAACACTAACATTAAAATTTATAATCTCATTCATTGTTTTCAAAGAATAATAAAGATAAGAATGAAAAATTAATAGAATACATTCAAAGGGACACATAGATATATGCTAGTGACCTAATTGTAATGTACAAAATAAACAAAGATGAGCTTGAGCTCTACTCACCAAATTTTGAGAACTTCTTTGATCCCCTTAAGAAATGTCATATTAGGACCCCTTAAGACATTGATTTACAATTTAGGGTGATAGGATGGCTTAAGGGGATCTATGTCTAGTAAGGTGGACTAGGAAAAAATGTTCCATGGCTTAAAGGAATAAAATTTGGTGGAGTTGCCTAAGGCAACCAAATTTAATTTTAAGGTCCTACAACAAAATGAATGCTAAATAAGGGTTTAGGGTTTAGATTTAGAGATTTGATGACATGAAAACATATATCTAAGACACATGATGGATTTTAAACCTATTTGGACCTCCAAGCACTCTTGGACGATCTAAAAAGGAAGAGGAGATCTAAACCCTAAACCCTAGACCCAATTTTTTTTCTAATTATATATTTTTGCAACATTTCTATGACATAGACTCTTCCTTTGAATATTTATATAATTTCTAGATGTGCATGGATTTTCAAAAAAAGAACCTAACTACCACTAAGTGAGGAATCAATTAATCAATTCAATAAATAAATAATCTAAGAAAATAAACATTTGGTTATAGAATTGAAAGGCAACCAAATTTAATTATAAGGTCCTACAACAAAATGAATGCTAAATTAGGGTTTAGGGTTTAGATTTAGAGATTTGATGACATGAAAACATATAGAAGACACATGAATAATTTTTTACAAATAAATGAGAAACCCTACCACCTAAACTTAGTGCTTTGAATAAAATATGTGACATTCTAGGAATAGCTTCAATATATCAACAATTAGGAATTTTAGATTTCAATTATAAGTAAGTTGTTGAGTTATGATGGATTTTGAATCTATTTGGACCTCTAAGCACTCTTGGATGATTTAAGAAAGAAGAGGAGATCTAAAACCTAAACCCTAAACCCTAAGCTACAAGTTTCTCAAAAAAGTAATTTGAATTAAATTCTAAATTGAAATGTGCATGCTAAAAGTTAGCTTTGATACACTAGTTTAGAGAAAGTACAACATTTAGTTTTCCTAATCTAGAACAATGCCACTACATATGAGAATTAAAATAGGAATTAGATTACACACTTGTCCTATAGATCTTATGAATAACATCCTATAAATCAAGGCTTAAATATGATCATAATGCATCCTTACATAATTCACAAAGGATCTCATCCAAATAAGAGAAATGGGTAGAAATCATTCATGTTTCACATTTTAATATTTATTTGATTTAATAACATTTATGTGTCTAGCTCTATCCATATTGCACATAGTCTATCTATAGCCCATTTTAGTTTTACGTAAATTAGGGTAAATAGTCCATTTTAGGTTTACGTAAATTAGGGTAAATAGGGTTTTAGGTTTACGTTTTAGGGTTTATGTCCAAATATTAACCTATGTAAATTTTGTAAACTAGGGTTTCTAGGGTTTTGAAATTTCTAAGTTTTAAATGTGTTCAATTTAGGTTTAGCTTTTACGTTTTCAATTTACAATTTAAATTTTTTTGTTTCATTGACGTTTTTTGCTTTTTAAAAATGCAATTAAAAACAATAAAACATTGAATTAAAATACACTAAACAAACAAAAATTGAATACTAATTAAAAAACAAAAAAAAGATAGAAAGCAAAAAAAAATTAAGAATTCAACTAACCTAGAGGTCGACGAGGTCACTAGTGTTAATGGGAGGAGGTGGCATTCAAAATTTTGTGTTCTCTAAAATGCGTATGCACTCTCCTTTCTCCTTCTCTATCCAGCTTAGAATGGTGGAAAATGAATTACAGTCATTTATTTAAAAAAATAAATACTTTCTCGAAATGTGTATGCATTTCAAAACATATATGTGTTCTAAACGCGTATGTGTTTCATAATGCATACACATTCTAGGTTCGCGTACGCGAGCCTAAACGCAAACGCGTTCGGATCCAGGCCCGAGTACCCGAGCTGTAATGCGTACGCGTTTATTTGAAAATGAGTACGCGTTTCTTGCGAACCTTTTTTTTCCCCGAGATTTCCCCTCTTCATGTACCCAACTTCTTGCTTTTACCCATCAATATATAGGCTTCAGTTGGCAAATGAAGCAACAAGAGACTCTTCAAATTCCAAGAAGTTGAATCACTTCAACTTCCAAATGGGACAACATGATAAGTATTTTACTTTTTTTTTAAAAATAAAACTTAATTCAATCTCCTTTAGGCGTCTAACATAAAAAATGCAATAATAAAATATTTAATAATTCATTAAATGCACCATTGACCCCTTATAAAACAACATGAAGTGATCATTCCTAGGTGTGGGGGTACAATTGAGAAACATAAAAAAAAACTAAGTATAAATTCAGTCCATGAAGATAACCAAGACCAGAGCCAAAACTAAACTGAAGGATGGCAAGATGACCTGAGCTGAATTGATGATGATGCCACTGCCACAATCAGACTTACTAAAAATAGCCAACTACTAGAAATAGTAAATCCACAACAAAACTCACAAAAAACTAAACTGAGTTAGAAGCAGGACTTACTGAAAATGGAAACCCTAGATTTAACACATCTGAGTAGCCTACAGAT
Source organism: Sequoia sempervirens (assembly GCA_007258455.2). NCBI lineage: Eukaryota > Viridiplantae > Streptophyta > Pinopsida > Cupressales > Cupressaceae > Sequoia > Sequoia sempervirens. Next base: position 39,353 of record VDFB02172932.1, on the reverse strand, counting down.
TTCCAGAAATAGGCTATCAGTCCACAAAAAGATCATTACTAAAAAGGGGACATTACAACTTTCAACAATAGAAAGTTTTACATTTCGTGGAGCCAAATTAATATATGGGTAAGAGGAGTTTGATTGCAAAGGACAATATTGAGGGCATTCATAAAGAAAAGGATCCAGAAAATATTTTATACGTATGATGTCCACGGGGTTTAGCAGACAGTTACAAGATCCTAAGAATGTAATATCAGAATATTATACTTCTCCATGTGCACAAAATTTGGAGCAATATTTACTGTGAATGTAACCTCGTCATTAAGAGAAGATTGGATACCTTTGCATAGTCAAGGTCGGGCATACTAGTATCTCTTATGACATAAGGAGGACACACATGATGAAGTCCATACTATTTTGACGTTGGTGATAATGTATAGTTGAAGGCCAAGAAATTCAAATCAGATTTTAGATCATGGATTAAGAGAGGTCATAGATTTATATCACTACTACATAGAAGGGGGGTTTAAGACAATTTTTGAGACAATTTTTGAATAAATTGTCTTAACTTGAGACAAAAAAAAAGTTGTTTATTGTCTCAAGTATTGTCTTTAAGGGGGTGTCTCTATAGAGACAATATGAAATTGTCTCTATAAAGACAATATGACATAGAAGTATTTTTGTCTCTTTAAAGACAATATGAAATTGTCTCTATAAAGACAATATGACATAGAAGTATTTTTGTCTCTTTAGAGACAATTTCACGTTTGTCTCTTTAGAGACAATTTCACTTTTGTCTCTTTAAAGACAATAGTTGGAATTAAAGACATATTATCTCTACAGAGACAATATGTAAAAATGTATTAAAAAAATAAACAATTCAATATTTTCAAATTCTTGTCATCCTCCTATTTGTTGGAGTTTTTATTTTTTATTTTCCAAATGTGATGGAAAATTATAATAGAAATTATCAATGTTTTTGAAGTTGAAGCAATGAACAGTTGTCGAATACACAAAGCATAATGTTCATAACAAACAAAGAAAATAATGCATCCTAATCCAAATTCATAAAGTAAATGCCAATAAGTATTTTTTTTATTTATAGTTTATAAACTTGTTCATACAATCATGAGCAACACGTACATCATAACATGACATACACAAACGATTCATTTCTAGGAAAGAGAAAATGTTAATATTTTCCTAAAAGCCATTGGAATATACCCAACTACCAGCATAACTCTTTCGAGCATGGCAAAGTAGCTTGACAAAGAGTTGACTCAATTGTCTGGACTGGACAATTTTGTTTCAGAATGGGAACTTTCTTCTTGCATGCTTATGTCTGGTCCTCTCAAAGGCTGATAACTTTTCATTGTAACAATCCACTAAATCATGTACTTTGTTATTGATGAACGACATGATTTCCAAATCGTCTTTGAGCATAGCACAACCTTTCAAGATTTTGATATGATTTTGGAGAGAGTTGAATTCTTCCTTTAAGATAATCAATACGGTGAAAGAAAAATTTTACTACAAGCAAACAATATTAGATTTAACAAGTAAATCCATTTGCATTATTCATTTAAAGAACCACAAATCCACAAGTCTCTACACATTAACTGAAAATAATAAATCTGCAAATCAAACCCCAAAAAAATATCCAATTATAAGCAACCACTACACTGGTCATTTGATAGCCCAAAAGTGAAAATATGTGATCCCAAAAAACTTTCACAAATATTTTCTTTCATATAACTTACTGCTCAAGCTGGGCTGCAAACTGTGCAATTTTAAGTTGGCACTGGTTAGCCGTACTAGTAACTTCTTCACCTTGATAGAGCCCTACAACTTGCTCAAACTATTCCAAAGCCAATTCCAAAGTTTCTTCAGCTTCATATATTTCACCGAATTCCTATAGAAAACAATATTTTGAAGTACATTGGAAATCTAAATTATGGAAATTGACTTCTAAATTTCCAAATCAAAATCTGGTTGATGACCTCCAATATCCCAATTGAAGTATAAAACTCTAGAAACCAAAAGATCTGATAGATACATGAAATTCTAACTTTATAAATTATAAACAATAAAATTCTGCTTAGACACAACCAACACACAGAACAACCAAAACTCTCAGGTAAGCCAATTTCAATTATGATGCTAAGGTAAATCAATCACAGAAAAAAAACTAAATGGACAAGGAAAATCTCTATGAAATTTAGTGTAATGAAGAACAGTTTAGAAGCTGTGATAGTTTTAGCATAACAAGGAGTACAATACAAGAAACAGCTGTGAGAAGAAGTACCAAGAACTGGAAGTTACAGCCATCTCCCACTTTAAGAAAAAGACACAAAATAATGGACTGGAAAGAGAGGACAGCCATAGTAGTGCCAAAACTAGTGTTGACCTTAGAAACTACTATCTTTGGGTCACCATTCAAATTCAAGGAGGACTGTTTGGTCTTTGCTCTATCTATGACCCCAATCACCTCTTAATATGACCTAAGTTTGGAAATGGATGAGGTATAACCTCACCATTATAGATTGGGTTCTCAAGGGAAACTTCAACATGGTTGAATACTCTTTTGACATACGTTGGAGTAACAACTCACACTTGTCTTGAGTTAAATTTGATGCTTCTAGATCTTAGCCCATAATTCTTTGGGTGTTTTTGACTCATTCACTAGATTTGTATAAATAGTTAAAATCACCATTGGTCCACTTGGAGTAATCATAAAGATAGATTCTTCAGAAAATGACTAGATTAGACTACATTAATCTCTAATGGTTCAAACAAGTTCAAACTTAAGCACCCTTACCTAGATTAGAGTTCAAATGCTGGAATTGATTCCAGATAAAATTTGCATGCTAATAACACATTCTTCTTGCTCTTCAACTTGAAAGAAAATGTAAGACAACCTTTAGATAATATATACTATAATTATTAACAATCAACAGATTAACATTCTAACATTAAAAAATGCCAGCATATTGTACTACCTCAGGATGCACAATTCCAAATGCCCCAATGCTCTTCCCTTTAAACATAATATTTGCTTGTCTACCAGGGAAAAACTCTGGCTCCTGCAATCAGAAAACATCAGAGTAATGTTATTTATAAATTTTAGTAAAGTGTTTATGCTAGATACATGACTACTAGAATATTCAAAGAAAGTTCATTATCCTTTTTCCCCTATACTAATTAAACAAAACCATTTGAATCTTACATGAGATGGCCTTATATAATAGCCTGAGTTATCTCCAACTGAAACAAACGGTACACCGACAACTTCCATAATTCTGTCCACCAGACCATGAATTACCTGCAGGAATCAACAAGTAAAACATGCAATGAGAAAATGCAGGGTATCTTAGACTTAATACTAAGAACTCCTTTTGTCCCCAATGCCTGAAAGCATAAAGGCCTTTCTATAGGATGAAATGATCAAATTTCAATTTTATAGTGTAACAAATTTATTTCCAGTCAAGAGGAGTTCCATTCATTCAATTGTTTAAAACAATGAAACAGAAAAGTATCTGTCATATTAGACATAAAAATATATTTAATGCTCTTCAAGGAAACAAATCCTATGACAGATATATATAGATAGCAGAAATAAATGACTGAAAAGACAAAATAGGAAAGTGGGAAAACAATTCAATATTTAAAGTATTTCAACATGAATTATAAGAAACACCCCTTAATTGATAAACTTACATATGAGACCTCTCGTTGGTAGTCAAAGTCAGACCTCAAACCTCACCATAGGTCATTCACCCCCAGAGCATGAACTTGAGATGAGGGGGGCCGGCCAGTGACATCATCCTCGCTCTTGCCTTGGGTCTTCACAAGCCCATGTCCAAGAGTTGAGGTGCAAAGTTGGAGTTCCTAACTTTAAAGGACTGGTAAAAGCAGCCAAATGAAGAAACAAATATATCTCTTCAACCAAGGTGTTAGCTTATATTTTAGTTCTCAAGGATGAATGGGAGTGAAAAAATTAATTCTGCAATGAAGTAGTATGATGAGGAATTATCATGAAAAGATTGATTAGCTTCAAGAAACCTCTTAGCAGCTCATCTACAAGTGACTCTTCAGGCTAGCAATCACCAGGCCTACCAATGGAAACAATAAAAACCTAAAATTTGAAAGAAAAAAAGACATTGGATATGTGGTGATAGACAAAGTTGTAAGGAAGAGAAGAGGTTGCAGAATGATTTCCAAATATAAAAGTAGAAAATAGAGTGTGGAATGATGAGGCCATGAAAAGCCTTGTGATTGTAATTGAAATTGAATCAAATAAAATCAAATTTGTTTGCAATATTTATCTTAGTGAATTAAGACAGTAATTATCTGTTTGGTTTTGAATTTGTGAATGGTTCTTGAGTAGAGAGAGGGGAATCCTTTTTGCGTCAATACCTACTGCACATGATTAATTAAATCCCAAGGGAAGGAAGTAAACAAAATATAATAAGTTCCAAAAATACTTACTAATAGTACTCACTTGGAGTTGTTTCATTGCCCAATGACACTCTGTAAGAAACATGATACTCATTGCCATGGAGAGGGAGATAGTTTCATGGCCTGCAAAGAGAAGAAACAGAAGATTTTCTGCCACAAATTCATTAGAAAGAGTAATATCAACCATACATGCAAAATCAGCCAAAATAGAATACAAATGTAATATAACTAGAGCATAGAATCAGCCAAAACAGAATACAAATGTTAGCTGACAAGAAAAATCAATCATACATGCATAAGGCAAAGAAAAATTAAATACAACTACATGATATAAAAGCCAAGGAATCTCCACGTGCCTGTCAATGTCAAACTTTGAGCTGAAAATTATTTCAGCGTTAGATTTGATCTTAGCCATGGATGTGTTATGATCTTCATTGATTTATTTTAGTAGTGTGGTTTTTTTTAATTGATGTACACATTGTGCAGAGAGGTTAGATGATGTAAAAGTGTGTTTGTTATTTTAAGTTGTTAGCGAACAATCAATATTGTATATGCTTTGGGCAGAAGTTTTTAACCCCTAGATCATGAAGCCATAAAGCAACAAGATCAAGTTTTGATTGCAGAGTCACATCTTTATGGCTCTATTTCAGTTATTTGGGAAAATGTGACTTATAAATGGAGGTGGAATTCCTATCATGCAATGTATAATGGAGCTGATGTTGGAATGGACAGTCAATAAGGTGTTGCAGGGCAGATTTCACTTTTTCATCACTGTCACAATCCACCTATTGCCCTATTAGCATATACATGGGAGAAGATTCATATGATAACCAAATGAATTGAATCAAAGCATGATCAGGTGTATGAATTTGATTCCACATTGAAAGTATGATCCTTGGAACATCTTATTGATACTTGACAAGGGTTTTAAAAGAGCAGCAGTCTCACATTGGGCAAGGTTCAAGCTAAAACCCTGAACAACATTTGAGAGTCACAGTCTAAAAGGTTTCAAGAAGCATTCCAAATGAAAGTTTGGATGCAAGGTTCACCAAGAGACAGTAGCCATTAGTGAAATGCATATGTGTGAGATAGGGGCAGCATTATTTGAGAGACACTGACTTGTTATCTAGTACACCTATGCAGTGGCAAGGATAGTAATCTCATGAATGAATTTGATGCATAGTTACAAACCCTGTTTAAAGCCTTTGTAATGTGTGCAGCTTGTGTAGGGTTAAATGTGACTGAATATAGTGCATATGACTATGCAACATAGGGTTTTATGGTACATTGTTTAGTCAAATGCACTTGACAGTCACCTAAGGGGGCGGTCTTAAAGTCCAAAAGAGCTTGATAATAGTGTTTTATATTATGTGACAGTGCACAATTTTCAGTCAAGCTACCCCACATTAAAAAAGGGTAGGATTTCAAGTACAAGATATCAGTATATATATGTTGATTGCAGACCTATTCAACATTCCTTGAAGGAGGTTTTGTGTGTAAATTTTTTGTCAAAATCCTTCAAGTATATTCAAGGGAATTTTGAATTTTCCCAAGCCAACTTGTTTATAGAATGGAATGATCTGCTATCATGAGAATAGACAAATTAGACTACAATTTAGAATGAATCTCATGATCTGGAAGTGATGATCACAGTAACTCACCTTGATGATGCCTAGAGTGATAATGTTGGGACCCATAGAAGAAAATACAACCATTTGTGGTGCTAGACTAACGTTCAAAATTGTTAAGGTTCTAATAATCTGTGCTGTGGGATTACTAATTATCCCAATCATAAGATAGTTGGTGATAGAACAGACATGAAAACAAATGTGAAATTTTTGAAAGGTTCTTTAGATTCACCATTCTGATAACTGAATTACTTGTGTATTCACATTCACACCACCAGATAATGAAATAATTAGGAAATATCAAACAAGAGCTGATTAATGTTACCTCTTCATTTCCATTCCTTCCTAGAAGCAATCTCATCCTACAAAATAGAAAAAACATAAATCAGTTTGAGTAGAGTTTCTGGATTATCTAATTACGCATGCTAACTTGTAAAGTAGATAAAGATGACAATAAAGAGAACCACAAGGATGTAACAAATTTAGAGTTATAAACAATCTACTTACCACTTTCCCTTGATACCAGTATGTAGATGTCACTAGGTGCATTACTTTGAATACCAATGTCCTCTTTTGGAGGTGAGTAGTTTAAGGAAAATCCTTAAAACTATAGAAAGTACTTTGAACTTTTCTCTTGTACCAGAGATTAGACTTCACAAAATGAATTGTACATGAAACACTATATACATTATATATATATAAAGTAGGCAATGAACAATGTATTGTATAAAACTAGGGAACTTTTTTCGTCTGAATGAAAACTAGGCAAGTTGCTTGCAATAATCGATGCAAGGAACATAAAAGATCTTGCAAAAAATCATTTTGTTAAGTTCTTTTCTTCCAATAAGTCCTAAGAGCTAAAAAAAGCATTCTAATCTATATATTCTATTGTTTTCTTATCCACGATCAATCCCACATGATTAGACAACAATAGACTCAAACATAAGAAGCAAACATGTCTTTTGTTAATTTGATTCTATCCATCCTCTTCCTTTATGTCCTCTTTCTATGAGGAACTATACTAATACGAGGCACTATTCTAATTGTGGGTGTCAATTGTTCATCACATTGGACACCCTCCTCATTATTCTCTTCTCCCACTTGCTCCTCATGTTCCTCTAGCTCCTCTTCATGCTCACTACCTGATGAGTTGGATTGTTGGGCTTCCTATACACAACAAAATTTAACTCATTAAAATAACATATCAAATCACAGTTTTAGCTTTGCTTGTTTCATTTCTCTATGCAAAAAAGAAACTATTATAATTCTAGGTGTATCTATCTATTTCAATATCTATATCATTTGTTTTGCAATGGAAATGAAAGCAAAATATGAAATTTTATTATATCCCATCATGCAAAGAACTTACCTCAGATTCATGACTAGTGACTAATTTCTCCCCTTGATCTAGCATATGTTGTCAAAGGCCTTTGGAACCATGTAGTAAAGCATATTTTAGGAGGTCCTTTGAAGCTTCCTTTTGAAATTGGTGAACCTACATAAACAATTATAACCAAATTTATAAGGTATAATGACTCATAAGATACAATTAACTCACAAGTTAATCATGACTTTTTTAGGAAATAAAGAATACAATAGATGAAAATATTGACTTACCAAGCCACCACAAATGCTATTGTACCCACCAGATCCTAATTTATGAGATCCAATACTTGACACCCTAGCTTGGGTTGCTTTTGTTGTATCTCGAAGGTGTCTTTTAGATCCTGGTTGTGCAGATGGCCTATAGTTTGGATTATTGTGGGCCTTCCTCTTAAATTTGGCATCTTTCATAAGCTCATCCCATGTCACTTGGTCTGTGATCCAAGCTGGACATGGATATCTTAAGTCTTTTGTTAGCTTTGACCTTAGATTGTCTCGTTTAGAGTGAATGTATTTCCGAGCAATATCTAAAATAAATTCCTTATTAAAACCAGGATTTCCACATGCTACTATGACATCCTTAAATAGTTCATCTTTCTTAGCATTGGCTTGCTTCCTCCAATCCATTTTAATTTTATTGCCAAATAATTGTTCTGCACGACGAAAAATGAAGTGAAAGAATTTTAACCCCATTTCATCCTTCAAGACATTTCCTTCTGAGGTGAGCAAGATTGTAACTTCTTGCGTTCCTTTTGTGGTCACCGAGGATATTGTTGTAGTCATAGGGGTTGAGGTAGATGCCCCTATAGGTACATCAGTCACATTGTCATTTATTTCCTGTATTTACAATGAGATCATCAAACAACCATTTAATCACAAATTAGAATCACAAAGCAACCATGTAATCATCAATAATTCTTTTACTAGTCAACATGTTATTACATTGATAAAAGTAAACTATGAACTAGAAAAGAATAATAAGATAATATTTCCATATAATTATACCTGTTCATCTGAAGTAAGCCCTGCACTCCCCAACAATGTCCTCTCCAATAACTCAATTTACTTAGATATTTCTCTCCTAATTTCAACATTTTCAGGAGTATCTGGTAGGATCCTTAGTATTCTTGATTGTGACTCTATAAGACTCCTCAAGGAAACTTGTTCAGGTGTTGGTGGAAGAACTCTAACTAAACCTAGACTTGATGTAGAGGGCATGCTATGAGGTATTGTGCTTGATGCCACACTTGTGATAGGTGTTTCTGGTCTAGATGTAGAGGGCATGACACATCTTTTTGAAACATCCTGCAAGGCACAAATATAAATATTAAAGTGGTATTATGGCAGAAACAACATAATCAAACCCACATGAACATATGATTGAATCTTACTTTTTGCACAACATTGGGTGTATCAAATGGCATAATTGGATCTTGCATGCCAACAAGATGCATTCTTGGGGGAATTACTCTAGAAATGTCCTATAGCAAAAATACAAATATTAAATAAATATAAAAGGTGAAATAAGTCAATTAAATGCACAAGAATCTAGATCAAATCTTACCCCTGGCATACTACTAGATGTATTAAAGGGCGTGATAGGTGTGGACACGACTTTAGAGATGGCCTGCATTCCACAAACATAAATTAACATAATATAATACGAAACATAAGATAATTGAACCTATAAAAGATAATTTTCAAACTTACCTCATTCACCATCATAGCAAAGTTTTGCCCTTGCCCGTTCCTTAGCATTTCAATTAGCCCATTTAAGATCAATGGATCCCCCATAGTAGAATTGGGAGTACCCATTGGCACATTCTTAAAGAAACACATAATGACATAAAATGACAAAATATTAATTAAAGAACATATGCAATTGATATTAGTAATATAAGTCAAATTCACTAGCACATGAACAATAACATACATAATTTTCATTATGTTTCCATACATAAGAAAAACATAAACAATCCTCAACTTCCAAAGTTTTTTCAGCTTTAAGGTATTGTGTTTCTCTTGCTTAGGTGTCAATTGCATAAAGTTCATAGGTGTTGATTGCGTAAAGCTTCCAAAAACAAAAATATCTTTCAGGTTAATTGTTAAAAGTAAAAATAAAAATGAAACAACTTTACTAGTTGAAAAAAAAATTGCAAGCTATATTCATTGACATTACAAACATCCACTAATAGAACACTCAAAATATTCAAATTACTTTATTTCCATTACATTTTGTGTACAATTAAAAACACAGCTACTTCTGAAGTTAGTTCACTGCCCATGGACTAAGCACCATAATCCTTAAACCCTGCAGGGGCTAGGCATGACACCTTACTCAGGGTTTCTCCATATTGATGTTGCTGACATACACATACAACCTCATCTTTTCAGACTGGGTGCTTCAATCTCTGAGATCAGGGCATATACCAAACCAGGAGGCTTTTAGTGGGTATCTTGTTAAAATTTTTGTATGTAGTTGTGTTATAACTGTTGTAGCATTGGCTCTGAAACTGCTGCTAGTTCATGCATCAGATGTATGCAAAGGGGGTAGCAAATATGCTGTTATGAAATTCACTAATCAGGACTGAAGTGCCATTTTCTTAATTTGAGTATTTCCTTGAAAAAGAATCCACATAACTTCTAATGTTTCTTGAGTATTTATTATCCTGAAACATTCTATGTGTCATGTCCCTTACCCCAGATGTATCAAAATACGAAAATTATAATCATAATAAATCTATGTCACTAATTTGCAATTACTTGGAAAAAATTTCCGTAAGGGATAGGGAAAATATCTACACAGAAAATTAAAAAAAACCAGAGACCCTGAAAAAGTTCACCAGAAATTTGCAATTTTATCAAGAAAATAAATGCCAAAAAAAGAGTCTAAAATCACATTGAATGATTAAATAAAATAATCATAGTTTTTCAATGAAAAAATGGGCACCCAGGTTGAGCACCAATTAATCACAATAAATTGTGATTTTTTGCAGATCTCTGCAACTCTGGTTTCTTCTATATCTGGACTTATTTCACAGTCAGCATCAGAACTACAAACCAATCAAAAGCATGTAGATTCATGGATATTTCTACAAGAAAGATAACCATTAGTAGAGATGATTTTCACTACTGCCAGTTCTGGTATGGAATGATTTCATGTGGGATTCATGTTGTGAATGCTTTGGTTTCCAGTTCTTGATGCCATTGAGTACAGAGTACAAATCCTAGAATTGTGAAAATAAGAAAAGGAAATTTAACCACTACAAACCCTAGCATTGAATTATTTTTTTACAGAACCATGCCTTGAAAAATTAAAGAAAGGGATTTTTAAATGCAAAAATTCTAGACCAATTTGAATCCATGTGGAACATAAAGGAACATGTAAGGGAAGAATTTAGAAATGTAAATGAAAGCTGAAAAAGCTTGGGGAAAAAAGAAAGAAAAAAAAATGTACTTGAAACATCTAATTTGTCACTGAATTGGTCTACTTAACCCTCTTCATCATTTTATATCTATAAATCCACACCAAAACACTAGACTGGTGTTTGGTGTAGCACTTGCATTTTTTTGTTCATTGTAGCCTCCCTTGAGTGAAGGTTTTAACCTTGCAAGGCTTTCAACATGGCACCATGAAATTTTAACAAGATCACTTATTTTATAAATTTAAATCCACACCAAAACACCAAACCAGTGTGTTGGGTTGGGCACTTATAAAGTTTTGATTTATAAGGAGGCTTTAAGCTTGCTTGCTGTATAACCTACGACTATGAATTTGAATGTGGATTGATTCTTGTGTATTTGTATATCCACACCAAAATACCAAACTTGGCTTTTGAATGGGGCAATTACAGACTTTGATTTATTGTAGCCTCTTTGGAGCAAAGGTTTTAACTTTTAAGCTTGCCCGGTAAAGAACATGTCATTTAGGATTAAACATGAACAAATTCTCTTGTAAATGTAAATCCAAACTATGGTGTTTGGTGAATGCATTATTTATTGCACAACATTCAGAGCACACGTGAAATATAATCAGCTGTTATGAAATTTCACAGTACACATGAAAGATAATCAGCTGTACGGACAAAATTTATATCATTTTTCTGTATTTCAATCTGATGATTGACAAAGGTTATGGGCTAACACATCTAGCTGTAGTGGAAAGTTCATTTCTTTTTCTCAGGTGACTCTTGGATAGCCAAAATTAAATATAGAACTAATTCTTATTAGCACGTGGAATTTTCTTTTATGATTTTTGGTTGTATAACAGTGCTTTGTTTCTTTTTTGTTGAAATGTAGTGTGTTGAAGTAATAATCATTCTGAATGACTTCTATATAATGAAACTAAAATTATATTATAATCGGTTTATATTCATGTTATGTCATTCATTAAATAGTCTGAATCTATGTGCTTATACTATGTCTGACTGTAAGCAAATTAGCCATGATGGGGGGAGATTGAGGGACTATTGAATGCACCATGTACTATCAACAATAAGAGTACAAATTTTAACCTAATTATTACTTAGAGAACATGACTCTTAGGTAAAGACGAACAAGCATATGTTACAATGATTTTGTATCATTGTTTAATATAATCTTATACTATGTTACCGGGTTCTTCAAAAATGGACCTTGTACCTGCTCCGAGAGCGTTTGGGCATAGGAGCAGCCTGGGGAGCACCCTGGGAGTTCCTAGGAAGCCTAGGGTTCTTAGTGGGTCCTTCTTGGGTGCTCCCAGTCACTCCCAGGGTGCTGCCAGGAAAAAAATGTTAATTTGAATCACTGTAATTAATATGCTTGTGCAAAAATTGTTAATTTCCTATGGTGCAATATTTTGTAACAATTTCTAGAAGAAGCATCTGAGTTTCTAGGAGGGTTGCAACCTATCATTGAATAATTTGATGCAACACCTATGTACAACTTATTTGTCAGTTTGTACAGGCCATACCTATACTGAGTTTGAGCCATATATCAATCAAGATCATCCTTTTTTGTTGCAGCAGTTTGTGATATGTTTTAGCTTGGGTTTCAAATTAATTTCAAAGGTATTATTTCATTATTAGCTTCTTAAATGTTGCTTGTCAATTTAGTACAAAAAAATTGGCATACCGGCATACACGTATCCCATACTCGTGCCTGATCTCATACCAGAACCGACAACTTAGTCTTATAGCAAAAAAAGGATGCTATGTTTCAAGGTTTGTCTCATAATACGTCCATGGCTAAACACCATCTTTGCAATAGGTTTCTATTTAAAATATCTCACTCAACCCTTATGTCATGAGTTGCTTGACTCCATAGCCCATTGGTGAAGACCATCATTTACTTAAACCAAAGACATTAATCTATTTTTTAAAAATTTCACTATTATAATTACACTCCAAAGATTAATTAATTGTCCTCATTACATTAGTACCCCTAGCATAGTAGTATGGTAATATTTTTTCAAGGTGTTTTCTAATTTGGAGGGTTTTATTGATGTCACAAAGAGTTTCATAATTGTTGAGAGTAACTTGCAAATTCAACCTCCCAAAACTGTTTATATTTTTAGATGACGAGTTAAGACAAATAATGCAAGCCTTTAATAGAGATTGCTCAAAAACCTCCAATTGGCTTCACCAATCAACTCAGGGACCATCTGGCCTTAACCAAAACTAAATAAACATGTTATGATATATTGAAATTAGATTTTTTTTTGATCAGTTGCAATATGATATATCCACCATATAATTCCATTATGTAAGCTCTTGAATATAGGAGAACCCTCTCAGATACCTTAAAATATACTCGTAGTTGTTAGGATTCTGAAAAACTAGTATGTACAAGGGGAAGTTATATACTGAACTAATTAAGTAATTGATCCATTCAATTTTACCACATGTGTTTATGGTATATTGATTATTACAACTTGATATATTTGTCATTGAATTCCATTGCAGAGATTTTTTAACACAGAACACTTAACTGTTGAGTGTACAATTAACAAAAGAAATAAACATGCTTTGACATGGTCTTGTTGGATTTGAGATGGCTACTCTATTTTATTCCTAAAGCTGGAAATGTTCTGCCCGTTCTTTTTTTTTCATAGAATTGAAAAGTTCATTCTAGAGTTATCATGATGTGCCCTGTTACTACAATTTGCTAAAGAATCTACTCAACTTAAAATGATATAGCTTGGATAGACAGTCCTTTATATAATATATCTATTCATTTGGTGGGGTCAATTGCTTTGTTGATGCATATTTTTCAGCAGTTGGTGGATATTAATACTGTGATGTATTACAGCCCATCCATAATGGAGCTGGCTGGATTTGCTGCTCATAAGACAACATTATTGTTGTCATTAGTTGTTGCTGGTGTCAATGCATTGGGCACAATAGCTAGCATCTTTCTAATAGATCGATCCAGAAGGAGGCGTCTTGCAATATTGAGCTTGATTGGTGTAATAGGAGCATTAGTTTTATTATCAATGGGCTTCTACCTTACTACAACAGATGCGCCCAGTGTCATGAGACAAGAAAACCATTTTGTTGCTGAACTTTTATGCACTGCCACACATTCTGAACAACACACATCTCGGTCTATTTCATGCCTTGACTGTTTGCATAAGGCATGTGCATTTTGTGCTGCTCCTCAAAACAAGGTATATGTATATCTTCAATCCTATTCAACAAAAACCTAAGAAATGAAAGGATATTAAATGTTAATCACCTATAGCAAGCATATGCTTCCTACTAGATCTATTATGATCATATTATGTCTAATCATTGCAGATGCAACCAGGTAGCTATTTAATTCACAATGGGACTATTGCTGACATTTGCACTAGTAGTTCTAGATCTTGGTACACACAATCTTGCCCAAGTAACTATGGCTAGTTAGCTTTGGTTGGCCTTGTACTTTACATTGTGGCATTCTCCCCTGTGATTCAGATTCCATGCTTTCCCAAGATCCTGGACTCGTGACTTGCTCTGAACTTTGCACCTTTTTAATTTTCTGAAAAGCCCCTTTTTGTTTCTAATGAAAAATCCTTTGTCATATTGGAAAACCCCCATTCTATTCTCTATGCCTTTCGTGCCTCTATTCCTGGTGCCTCCTTTTTTTGTTCTTGTTCTTTGATTCTTCTCATGTTCTTTTGATCTGTGCAAGTTATTCAAAGAAGAAGCTTCATAAAACGGAAAATGCATGCCAAATATTGAGGGAGGTAAAATGTTAAAAAAGAGGGAAATAAAAAAATTATTCTAGAAAAAGTAATTGTCTTAAAAATTCTCTCTCTAAAATAATTACCCAAGGAGAGAAGATCAATGCCCTTTGTTTGTGTGTGATCATGGAGAACAGTCCAAAGTGGTCTAAGCAATAATGAAAGAACTATCAAACTAGCACTTGCACCCATAGGGGGTTCAAGGGATTGCCGATAGGAAACTAAGGTAAAATTTATTGAGCATAAAAGTAACTCACTCCAACAGAATCATGGTAGCCTATGCTTAACATGTATTTTCAGATTGCATGGATTTTACATAAGAGATACTCTATTTTTAACCGTGGACAGTGAACACATATGTAAGCTTGAAGTGCATTGCAGGTGGATTAATTTACAAATCAGGAGGTAGCAACATGCAGCATGTGATAGCCTCAGCTGCCAATTTCCAGGTGGACTGCATTTTGGGAGACATTCCTGTGAAACTTTCTTATTTGGTGGCATCTGAGCTTCACTTTCCCAAGTACATTCATTACAGTGGATCATCTTTGACAAATGATAGAACATCCTTACCACATATCATGCAAGGGAAGCTCTCAATACTCTTTCAGTGTAAATCCTAATGCTCTTGTTGGGGTTGTTGTTGGCGAACGACTATCAGATAATATACTTATTGCTGTTCTGATTTAACTTTTTAGGAGAGACTAAGGACTACAGTTACTTGTTGTGTTTGGCTACCAGTCCTTTACTGGTTTGTATTTGTAACTGTTGATTTTATTTGAATAATAATTATTTCTTCTAATAAAAATATTTGATGCTTGATAAGCTTATAATTTATTTTATTTGTCGTTTCAACACTTGTGGAAGGCAGATCTTAGCTTTGGAGAAAAATACAAAGATTTTATGGAAGAGGAGTTTGGGATTTGACAGTCCAATTCACAATTTTATTCTTTCAAGCTTATTAATAACAATCATACATGAGAAAATAACAAGACAATATCATCTGACCATACAGCTACAGAGCACTGAACCTTGAGCAATAGACCATACTAAGGAATCGCTTCAAAAAGAGAAACAATAATATAAAAGAGAAAGGAACTTAAAAGGATAATCTGAAATATAGTTTTCCGAACTTCTGTCATTTATAACTTTTAGCTAGATTAACCAAAACCATTGAAACCTTGAACATAGGTGTATTGAGCATTCCTAACCAACACACTATAACCGCATAAGTTGATCTTGAAACACGAGAAAATTTGCACTAGAATATCAGATTAAGATGACATAAAGATTGTTTTATTAGATCAAGCAAAATTGACAACAAACATTGTTGGCATCAATGACAACAAGTTGCAAAGGGTTCCTTGTTCATTCTTTCAACAAGCTATTCCTAGACTCTATGGCTTTTCTCTCTAAAAATATTTTTCTCACAAGGTGAGTATTTATTCTCAGCATTGTTTTTTAACTTCTTAAACCCTTTAAGGCCATTGCTATATTTTTTATTTTCTTTGAAGTAGTATTCTATATTTTGTAAACTCTTGTCAAATTTTCCCTAAGCACTTATGTTCAAGCAATCATAAATGAGGATGAAAATTCCTTAGGTTTTTTGGAGATTAGAGGATGAAAACCATTTGGTTTCAAGAGTTCAATTGCTGCAGCTATGACAGTTTTCCAGTGGAGTCAGGAAGGTTATTTAAACCTACACACCCTTCTATGTTCAACATTGCAGCTGTGACAGGTTGCCAATGGAATCATGGAGGTTATTTAAACCATTACAATATTTTATTTTCAAGTGTTGCAGCTGCACTAGATTGTCAATAGAATCAAGGAGGTTATTTAAACCTTTGAAACTTCCTATTATGTTCAAGTGCTACAGCTGTGACAGGTTGACAATGGAATCAGGGAGGTTATTTAAACCTCTTGAACTTTCTATTTTCAAGTACTGCAGATGTGATAGGTTGCCAATGGAATTAGGAAGGTTTTTTTAAACCTCTACAGTCTTCTATGTTCAAGTGTTGCAACTGTGATAGGTTGCCAATAGAATCAAGGAGGTTATTTGAACTTTTACACCCTTATATGTTCAAGTGCTGCAGCTGTGACAGGTTACCAATGGAATCGGGGACGTTATTTAAACCTACACACTCCATTATATTCAAGTGTTGTAGCTATGACAGGTTGTCAATGGAATCAATTTCAGAAGATTCATCCAAAGAGGAAATTGATTTCCCAGCTGAAGACTGATGATTTTCAATAATTTTATGGATCACAGTTGGTTACAAATTCAACTATAACAGGGGAAAACCTATAAGATAGACACGTAAATCCACTTTCTGTAGCTTTTGAAGAACATTTCACAGAACAAAAGCAATCTGAATAGAAAGAGATTCTCCAAGAAGATGATTTAAATAAATCAAGTGAAGATGGCAGACACAAGGATGATGGGGAAGCTTCAGTGGAGGATCTTTCTTCATTCCAATTCCTAATGCTAAAATAACTAATGACCTGCATATTAACTCCAAAATCAAATATCTTGCCATCCCAAAGGCTTTTCAAAATATTCATTAACTTAGAGGTCTGGGATTCCTTATGATCCCTGTGAATTTGTTTCAAGACATTATGATTAATTCTATTTGTAGCTAAGTCATATTAATCATACTAATGTCATTCTTTGATCAAGCAAATTCTAGAACAAAATGAGCCAAAGCCAAAATAAATGGTGCACAAAGACGGATGAGGTATCATTATTTAATTCTAACAACAAAATACTTCAACACATAACGTGATTTTCTAAGATAGTGGAAACCAGCAGTGGAAAGCTTGTTTTATTTAACAAAAAATAACTTGTTCACATATGCAGAGCTACTAAGCATTTGACGCATCGCTGATATTACTATACCACACTCCCTGGAACTGGCAAGTGGCACTGTTGCATGTTTAACCTTTGCTCATCCTCATAAACATTTTAAGTACTTCCCCTTCAAGTCTATCAAACGTAAGCTGTACTCTTTACAGATTTGGGAAGTGCAATCAATGAAAATCTCTACAAGTTCCAAAATTCACTGAATTTTAATTTCAATGAGGTGAAAGATAGTTTATGAGAGAGCAGATCATGCTATTTTAACTTTTAAGAATATTGAATGATTACTAAATGTAAGAGACAAGTCTATGATATTTAACGTTTCCTGGCCTGCTATTATCGCAGGGTACATAATACAATACAACATGCAACATAGGTAGGGGAGTAAGGAATTTTGACAAAATATGGGGTTTTTTAAAATTTTACCTATTTGCTTGGAGACAACCCACAGGTTGAACAAAATGGTAGCCCACGGGATGAAGAAAATGGCAGCTAGGGCATAATATTTTCTACAAATCTGGAAAAAACCCAATACTGCAATCATCACTTCCCACCACACCCTGCATTCTTATAAGCTTCCTTCCCACCTGAAGAAACTCCATCCAATTCCAATGCCGTAGTAGCAAACGGGAGAGCCAACTCACAGAGCCATCAAAAAGCTGCGAAAACAATAGTTTTGTTTGAGGGAAAAGTCATATGTGGGAAATAATTAATATGTTTTTTGGAAAAGGTAGGTATTTTTTCTATTTTAATTTGAGACAATGTAAAGTAAAAAAATAAAACTTAACTAGAAATTGCACCTTAGTGTGCAATAGGTATGCCGAAGAGGTCTAGAATATCCATTACAAAAAAAATTTGTCTATATTTTGCATACATCTATGCAATGCAAGAGATTGATTGGTAGGCCATTTTGGAAATGATTTTGTTTGTGCAACAAAGGTTTCAATGGAGAGGTGATAGCTTCAAATGAAATATGCAGCCACTTACAAGTATCCAAACATGAAAGAAACAAAACCTTTGAATCAAGAAGATGATCAGACTTCATTAGTAGTAGGCTCATGTTATGTTTTTCATAGGGAGAGAGGGAGATAGAGGGAGAGATATGGATAGAAAGAGGGAGATATAAAGGGGGGAAGAGTGAGAGAGAGGTAAAGAGGAAGATAGATATGGGGATGGAGATGGAGAGGGGTATGGAGAGGAGAGAGAGGGATAAATAGAAATATAAAGAGAGGGAGGGAGAGAAAGAGAGGGAGATAGGTAGAGGAGAAAAAATTAAAGAGATATAGAAGAGGGAGTAATAGAGAGAGAGGGAGAGGAGTTAGGGATAGAAAGAGGGAGAGATAGGGATAGAAAGAAGGAGAGATAGAGATAGATATAACTTAGGAAAGATAGAGGGGTTGAGAGAGAGATGGAGACAGAGAAATAGAGATATTAAGAGGGAGACAATGAGAGGGGGATAGAGAGATAGAAAGATAAATATATAAGAAGTTATATATATAGAGGTAGAGAAAGGGATATGTAGGGATATATAAAGGGGGGAAGAGTGAGAGAGGGGTAAAGAGGAAGATAGATATGGGGATGGAGATGGAGAGGGGTATGGAGAGGAGAGAGATGGATAAATAGAAATATAAAGATAGGCATAGGAAGTTATATATAGAGAGAGATAGAGACAATGTAAAGTAAAAAATAAAACTTAACTAGCAATTGCACCTTGGTGTGCAATAAGTACGCTGAAGAGGTCTAGAATATCCATTATGAATTTTTTTTGTCTTTATTTTGCATACATCTATGCAATGCAAGAGACTAATTGGTAGGCCATTTAGTAAATGATTTTGTTTGTGCAACAAAGGTCTCAATGGAGAGGTGATAGCTTCAAATGAAATATGCATCCACTTACAAGTATCCAAACATGAAAGAAACAAAACCTTTGAATCAAGAAGATAATCAGGCTTCATTAGTAGTAGGCTCATGTTATGTTTGTCATAGGAAGAGAGGGAGATAGAGGGAGAGATATGGATAGAAAGAGGGAGATATAAAGGGGGGAAGAGTGAGAGAGAGGTAAAGAGGAAGATAGATATGGGGATGGAGATGGAGAGGGGTATGGAGAGGAGAGAGAGGAATAAATAGAAATATAAAGATAGGCATAGGAAGTTATATATAGAGAGAGATAGAGAGGGAGAGATAAAGATAGTGAGGTAAAGAGATATAGATATGGAGGTATAGGAAGAGGTAGAGGGAAATAGAGAGGGAGAGAGCTAAATGGATAGAGAGAAGGAGATGTGTCGAGAGATAGAGGGAGAAAAATAGATAGAGATGCACAAATAGAGAGATGGATAGGGGGATATAGAGGGAGTGAGGGAGGGAGAGATGGGGATAGATAGAGGGGAGATATAAAGAGAGGGAGGGAGAGAAAGAGAGGGAGATAGGTAGAGGAGAGAGAGAGAGAGAGGTTTGAAAGGTGAATTATCATATCCTTAATCAAATGACACATGTGGTACCCTGAGCATAACTCCCTAGGGACACATGTAATCCTTGGATTTTTAGATATAGTGAGGGAGGAATAAGGAGTATGTGTGTGTGTGTGTGTGTGTGTGTGTGTGCACGCGTGAGAAAGATATATGGAGAGAGATAGAGAGGGAGATTTGTATAAATAGATAAAGAGGGAAGGAGAGGGAGGTAGAGAAAGAAAGAGACACTCCTTCTATCTATGTCTCCCTCTCAATCTCTATGTTTCTCATTATCTCTCAATTTCTCTCTTTGTATCTCTCTCATATTTCTTTTTATATTTTTCTTACGTTCTATCTTCCTCTCTCTCCCTATCTCTCTACCTTACTCCTTTATTGTCCCTATTTATCTCCCCCTATCTCTACTTCTATATATCTTTGTCTACTATTTCTCTTTATCTATCTCTTTATCTCTCTCCCTATGGTACTTTATATCTATCTATGTCTCTTATATTCTCTCTCTCTCTCTCTCTTACTATCTCTATCTTTCTCTCTCTCTCTCTCTCCCCCTATTTATTCCTATATATCTCTACCTCTATCTCTATCTCTATATCTATATCTCTCTTTTATCTCTCTATATCTCTTTGTCTCCCTCTTTATCTCTCCATAGATCTCTATTTATCTTTCTCTCTATCTTTTTTCTCTTTTTGTATCTCCCTCTCCCTATCTATATCCATGTCCATTTTTATCTTTACCCCCCTCTCTCTCTCTCTTCCTTTCTTTCTCTTTTTCTCCCTTTTCCTCTTTATATCTTCTCTATCTTCCTTAAGTGTGCAATGGGTACACTAAAGAGGTTTGAAAGGTGAATTATCATATCCTTAATCAAATGACACATGTGGTACCCTGAGCATAACTCCCTAGGGACACATGTAATCCTTGGATTGTTAGATATAGTGAGGGAGGAATAGGGAGTGTGTGTGTGTGTGTGTGAGTGAGAAAGATATATGGAGAGAGATAGAGAGGGAGATTTGTATAAATAGATAGAGAGGGAAGGAGAGGGAGGTAGAGAAATAGAGAGGAGAAAAAAGTAAAGAGATATAGAAGAGGGAGTAATAGAGAGAGAGAGAGGGGGGAGATAGGGATAGAAAGAGGGAGAGATAGGGATAAAAAGGAGAGATAGAGATAGATATAATTTAGTAAAGATAAAGGGGTTGATAGAGAGATGGAGAGGGAGAAATAGAGATATTAAGAGGGATACAATGAGAGGGGGATGGAGAGATAGAAAGATAAATATATAAGAAGTTAAGAGAGGTAGAGAGAGGGATATGTAGAGAAGGAAAGAGTGAGAGATAACTTGTGATAAAGATAAGTAATAAAGAGATAAATAGAGAGGGGGAGAGAGAGATAAAGATAAGGAGGGAGAAATGGAGTGTGTATGTGTGTGTGAGAGATATATATATATGAAGATAGAGACAAAGGGATATATATAGGGAGAGAGGGAGAGAAATGGAGAGAGGATAGAGATAAAATAGAGATATAGAAAGAGGAAGTGATAGGGAGAGATAGAGATCTCAAAAGAGGGAGAGATAGAGAGATAGGTAGTGGGAAAAATGGAGGGGGAAGAGAGAGAAAGAGAGATGGAAGGAGAGAGGAAAGGGAAGAGGGAGAGAATGAGAGAGGGAGCATTGGAAGGATAGAAAGATAGAGATAGGGAGTTATATATAAAGAGAGGTAGAGATGAGGAGATATATGTATAAAGATGGGAAGAGAAAGAGAGAGACACTCCTTCTATCTATGTCTCCCTCTCAATCTCTATGTTTCTCATTATCTCTCAATTTCTCTCTTTGTATCTCTCTCATATTTCTCTATATATTTTTCTTACATTCTCTCTTCCTCTCTCTCCCTATCTCTCTACCTTACTCCTTTATTGTCCCTATTTATTTCCCCCTCTCTCTACTTCTATATATCTTTGTCTCCTATTTCTCTTTATCTATCTCTTTATCTCTCTCCCTCTGGTACTTGATATCTATTTATGTCTCTTATATTCTCTCTCTCTCTCTCTCTCTCTCTCTCTTACTATCTCTATCTCTCTCTCTATATATATATATCTATATCTATATCTCTACCTCTATCTCTATCTCTATATCTATATCTCTCTTCTATCTCTCTATATCTCTTTGTCTCCCTCTTTTATCTCTCCATAGATCTCTATTTATCTTTCTCTTTATTTTTTTTCTCTCTTTTCTCTTTTTGTATCTCTCTCTCCCTATCTATATCCATGTCCATTTTTATCTTTTCCTCCCCTCACTCTCTCTCTCTTCCTTTCTTTATCTTTTTCTCCCATTTCCTCTTTATATCTTCTCTATCTTCTTTAAGTGTGCAATGGGTACACTAAAGAGGTTTGAAAGGTGAATTATCGTATCCTTAATCAAATGACACATGTGGTATCCTAAGCATAACTCCCTAGGGACACATGTAATCCTTGGATTGTTAGATATAGTGAGGGAGGAATAAGGTGTGTGTGTGTGTGTGTGTGCGCGCGCGTGAGAAAGATATATGGAGAGAGATAGAGAGGGAAGGAGAGGGAGGTAGAGAAATAGAGAGGAGAAAAAAGTAAAGAGATATAGAAGAGGGAGTAATAGAGAGATATAGGGGGGGAGATAGGGATAGAAAGAGGGAGATATAGGGATAGAAAGAAGGAGAGATAGAGATATATATAACTTAGAAAAGATAGAGGGGTTGAGAGAGAGATGGAGAGGGAGAAATAGAGATATTAAGAGGGATACAATGAGAGGGGGATGGAGAGATAGAAAGATAAATATATTAGAAGTTATATATAGAGAGGTAGAGAGAGATATGTAGAGAAGGAAAGAGTGAGAGATAACCTATGATAAAGATAAGTAATAAAGAGATGAAGAGATAAATAGAGAGGGGGAGAGAGAGATAAAGATAAGGAGGGAGAAATGGAGTTTGTATGTGTGTGTGTGAGAGAGAGAGATATATATGAAGATAGAGACAAAGGGATATATTTAGGGAGAGAGGGAGAGATTCAATGGAGAGAGGATAGAGATAAAATAGAGATATAGAAAGAGGAAGTGATAGGGAGAGATAGAGATCTCAAAAGAGGGAGAGATAGAGAGATAGGTAGTGGGAAAAATGGAGGGGGAAGAGAGAGAAAGAGAGATGGAAGGAGAGAGGAAAGGGAAGAGGGAGAGAATGAGAGAGGGAGCATTGGAAGGATAGAAAGATAGAGATAGGGAGTTATATATAAAGAGAGGTAGAGATGAGGAGATATATGTATAAAGATGGGAAGAGAAAGAGAGAGACACTCCTATCTATGTCTCCCTCTCAATCTCTATGTTTCTCATTATCTTCAATTTCTCTCTTTGTATCTCTCTCATATTTCTCTTTATATTTTTCTTACGTTCTCTCTTCCTCTCTCTCCCTATCTCTCTACCTTACTCCTTTATTGTCCCTATTTATCTCCCCTCTCTCTACTTCTATATATCTTTGTCTCCTATTTCTCTTTATCTATCTCTTTATCTCTCTCCCTATGGTACTTTATATCTATCTATGTCTCTTATATCTCTCTCTCTCTTACTATCTCTATCTTTCTCTCTCTCTCTCTCTCCCTATTTATTCCTCTATATCTCTACCTCTATCTCTATCTCTATATCTATATCTCTCTTCTATCTCTCTATATCTCTTTGTCTCCCTCTTTATCTCTCCATAGATCTCTATTTATCTTTCTCTCTATCTTTTTTTCTCTCTTTTCTCTTTTTGTATCTCCCTCTCCCTATCTATATCCATCCATTTTTATCTTCCCCCACCTCTCTCTCTCTCTCTTCCTTTCTTTCTCTTTTTCTCCCTTTTCCTCTTTACATCTTCTTTATCTTCCTTAAGTGTGCAATGGGTACTCTAAAGAGGTTTGAAAGGTGAATTATCATATCCTTAATCAAATGACACATGTGGTACCTTGAGCATAACTCCCTAGGGACACATGTAATCCTTGGATTGTTGGCATAAATCGACTAATCAAAAGTTATTCTCCCTCTCTCAATAACGTTTAATTTAGATTTTAAGTTTGAAATTTATTTTATTATATAAATTAGGATAAAAATAAAATGAATAATTATAAATTAAATTATTTCTAATAACTTTTAATTATAATTTGTAATTTCATAAGCATAAATAAATATGTAAAATAAATTTCAAAGTTAAATCATACTACAAAGGAAATGCAAAATTACAATATCCATTTAAACAAATAATTTTAAAATAATTAAAATTTAATAACATGAATAATTATAAATTAAATTATTTCTAATAACTTTTAATTGTAGTTTGTAATTTCATAAATATAAGTAAATATGTAAAATAAATTTCAAAGTTAAATCATACTATAAAGGAAATGCAAAATTAAAATATCCATTTAAACAAATAATTTTAAAAAAATATTAAATAATAAACTTATTGAGAATAAATAATTAAATAATAGAATTAAAATTTAAAAAAATGTACTTAAAAAATATAATTAATATATTGCAAACAATAGTAACATTAATTTGAAAGTAAAATTGTACTTCAAATAAAATAGTAAAACTAAAAATAAACTGTATTAAAACTGTTAAAACTAAAATTTTAACTTTTATATTAAAAATTACAAGTAAGATTAAACTTAAAAAACTAAAAAATAAAATGAAAGGTAAAAAATCAATTTCTAATTTAAATATAGATAATTTTGAGTTGATTTGATTTAATTTTAATAAATTTTATGTGATTTAATTTAAAATGTATATTAAAAAAATTTAAATATAAATATAAATTTACTAAAACCTACAATAAAAAAACTCTAATAACTACTCAAATACTTTTTTAACTTTAAAAATTATTAAGAATAAATTAAACTAAAAGAAATAACAGAGAGCATTGATAATCGAAATACACACGTGGCATATTCTCTTTATCATGAAATGCCAAATAAATAAACTTATTAATTCTCTTTATCACTAAATACCAAATAAATAAATTTATTTATTTCTTGGAAGGCAAAATCGAACAGCTGTAGGCTTTGCAATGAGTGTTTCTTACGTTTTTTTGACTAAGAATGACAAAAGAAAAAAAATAGTGAGAGACAATGTAAAATAAAAAATAAAACTTAAATATATTTAATTTCTATTGTCTTAATTTGAGACAATGTAAAATAAAAAATAAAACTTAAATATATTTAATTTCTATTGTCTTAATTTGAGACAATGTAAAAAAAAAAAAAAAACTTAAATATATTTAATTTCTATTGTCTTAAGTTAAGACAAAATAAATAAATAAATATAACTTAAATATATTTAAGACAAAATTAGTATTTTGTCTTAAATTATCGTCTTAAAAAACCCCTCAATGTAGTAGTTGTTACCAACATTAATCAACGTTGTGGATTTGAGATTACCCTTCCTGCAGTATAAGTTGAACTACTAACAAAACTGGAACATAAAAAACCATGTATACGACGTGAAAAATCATGGTGCATGAAGAAACTTTTGTGGGCAGTTCCATAAAATGAAGAGATATGTGGAAAGTTCAACCTCTTTTACAATCATCTTCTGGATAGAGAGAATGAAACAAGCCAGATTTTACATAGTTTGCAGATACCCACAACGACTTAGAAATTAGAAATATTGTTTTGGATAAGTGGGAAAGTCGAAAAGAATTAATCTAAATCATTGGTATGCGGCTTACCATGAAGATTCCTTTCATGCTGTCCAGTGTAAGTTGTGCACCATCATCTATCAAGTTCAACATTATATCCAAAAAATCCTTTTCTTCCTTGCCGCTATCAGCCCTCTATGCTTGTCGCTGCTTAATGACTCTGTTAAACATGTCATCAAAACGCTTGGCCAAACTGTTAGCTTCCCTAGTCAGCCCCTGAACATCAAACCTGCCCAGAAAAGGAAAAAGTCAGACAAGTTTGGAATCCCTGCCAACTCGAGGACTTCTCGTACCAGGCTTTTAAACTCTGTACCTTGTGCAGAGCCTGACTCCAACAAATTTTTGCCGCAAATAATCTTACCCATAATGCTAAGAGAAATCATAAACACTCTTTCGCCAATCTTAGTACTATTCCCCTGTTTACAATCCTCCATGACCTCATCAACAGTGTGAAATATTTCATCTCTTCTCAATTGTCACAAAGCCTCGAGCCTTTTGACACTAAAAGTCTCAGTGTTGGAGATCTTTCTAAGCAAGCGATAATGAGCGCCATAAGGACTCCATAATAGAGTTGTGCATATGTAGGAAAGTGCGCTTATAACTGAATTGATTGTCCTGCTTGCAAAGCTCTGGTCATTGTTCTTTAGTACTTCTCTTGCCATGGATTCAGATCTCACAACCAATGTTTTCTGCATTCCAAAATTCATGATCATGAGAGGTCCATATTTCTGTGCAAGGAGGAAAAGAGATTGGTGGGGCTTGTCCCCAAGCTGAAACATGTTTCCAATGACCGGCCATCCAGGAGGACTTGGCTGTACTGGTAAGGACAAACTCCTCTTACTCTTCTTCTTCAGGAAAATGATAAGTATCACAAGGAGAACTCCTGCAGCTACAAAGTATGATGAGGATGCAGCAGTGATTGAATCAATGACAAACTAGTACCAATAAAGCATTCAGTGAATTGGTGCTCTCAGTTGGTATGTGAAACAAAAAGCTTTCAATAAAGTTGTGCTCAAATGGGTGTTTAGTGTATGAACATTCAGTGAAATTTGGCTCAAATGGGAATGGGTAAGAACTCATCCGATAAATATATGTGATCAAGGATGTATATCATTGAATGCTATACGTGTGGATGACGTTGGTCGTGGGTAAGAAACGACTTAAGTCAATACATGTGGGCAGGACAAATATTCAATGCAGTATGTGAGATGATGTGGGAATCTCAAGTGAAGTTTGCTGACAAGATAAAAATGTGGTTAAAGATAAATCACATTTTTTTTAAATTGAAGAATATGGAGACTTCAAAAGTCTAATAATTTAGATTATTCAATTATGTTAAATGTGGATCAAATTTTGGGGAGAAATTCAATTATTGATGTGATGGGAGTGATATTGGTGGAGGAAGGAGTTTAATACCCTACTAATAATATTTTGTAAGTAATAATGGCAAGCATATCAGGAAGTGGGTGAAAGACATGACATCAAAGGAAAACTTGAAAATATGCAGCTCAACAAAAAATAGGAAATAAATAGAAAACAACTCATGTAAGGCCTTTCTAATGTTCAATAAACTTGGTGTTTCATGGATAAACACTCAATTCAAAGGGAAGATTCCAAACTATACAATTCACTAAACCATTGTAATGAATTCATTTAATTATCAACTAGGATTTGTAAGCTTGTGATGATGTTGGCATTGTAGGTGCACCTAGGAACTCTACATGACGTATATTGTTGGATATATGGGGCTTACACATTTGCATAAAACAGGAAATGCTGAAAAGAAAAGCAAAACATAAACTTACAAAATTGAGTAAATAACTTAATCTGTCACCTATGCTACAGGTACTCTTAGATTAGTGTTGTTACTAGTTAACTACTAAAACCTAAACCCATGAAATAAACTATACCAATAACTATTGACTCTTCACAACTCAACTAATTAACTACTCTAGGGCTTGACTCAAAGTGATGTTACAAAACACATATGGCCAAGAATCTATTTGAAATGAACACAACATGAAACATCTACTCTAACAATAAAAATTGAAGTGCGTGGATAGTACCTTGGGTGACCCTTCCTCAAGTTGTTGAATCCATAGAATAAATCAAATACAAACTACTAGAGCAACTAATCATAATAGTAATATGAAAACATCTTTATTGCATTGAAAACTGAATGCTCACAATATGATAGGAATATCCAATAGATTTACAATTTAAAAATCCATATTCATTACAACTGTAAACTAACAATTTTCTTACTAAAGAGTAAAAAATGGAAATATACTCCAACTGCAATTCTAACTAGATTTACTCCTTCACCATCCATTCCTAGATATCGACATGGGAGGATATTTATTTGCATAAAAACATAAAATTGAAATTAAAAAGGAAAAAAAAATACCATTGTCCACTCTCCTCAAGAATAGTAGATGAACGAGTCTTTTGCTACTAAACTGTAATTAAAAGAACAATAGAAAGGAAGTTGAAGTGGGATTCTTTCTCAAAGGTTGTTGACAAAGACACAGTCAAATTGTCATGTGAGCATAACTATATTGACCCCTTCTTCCTCTAACATTTTTATTCATTTCCTTGATGACTCACAATTTGACCTTGTAAATGATCACCTTCATTCATTATGGAACTATTGTGTATTCATCAATTTGGACTGTCCCTATTGCTCATGATCCTTTGGCTATAGGTTGAGCGCTTCGGTTGCTATGAGTTACTAGTGAAGTGTAGAGGGACTATTTTGCCCGAGGTGGTGAATAAGTCCCAATATGAGGTTTTTTATTATTTTTCAAAAAATTTAAGATGATATAAATTCTCTACAAGATGCAATTTTTAGATGTACAATACAGATTTTGACTTTTTTCAATTGGGAGTAATGCAAAAATGAAATCTAGATCAAGTTTTCACTAATGCAAAATGAAAATTCCTAGAATGTAGTAACAAATCAATATCCTAATTGAATGCTAATGTAAATGGAAAATAAGAAGAAATATGTGAATGCAATCAAAAATTCAAAGTATTCAAAAGTTGGGTTCACCAAAATGAAACATAGATTTTTGGGACCCTATGGACTAGTCTTGCACTTCTAGGGATTTTCACCTAAAAGGAGAGAGATAGGGCAAAAAATGCTTATGTATCACTCAAATTAGGATGTGTGTGATGTGATGTGATGTAAATGAAGTTAAATAAATGCAATTGACTAATCTAGGTGACTAAAAATGAATGCAAAACTAAGATTTATGACTTGTTTGAAAACACAGTGTGAAATGAAAATAACTATGTAAATGAAAAAATATACATAATAGAAAGAGATGGGATGAAACAAAGTGCACCTGGGAAAAGTGTGATGATTCTAGACTATACTGGATGATAATGAATTTTACTAAATTTTCATAGTGGGACTCATTCGCCTAGGGTGGCGAATAAGTCCACCTACTAGTGAAAAATTGTCAGGAGTTGGTTTCTGTCTGTTGGGATCTGAAATTTGAAAAAATTCAAGTTTCTAGTCATAAGGTGGCACTCATTCACTATAGGTGGTGAATTATTTCTCCCCAAAATTCCTAAAAAATTGGGAGACAATTCTCCAACACCAGATCTGAGAATGTTTGCTTGTTGGGTTGCCGAAGTCAAATATGTAGAAAACAGACAAATAACTCTCTCTAGACTTGATTTTGACTCAAGTTGGCTTGAAGCACCTAGTTGACTTGAAAATAACTCTTCAACGCCTAATAACCTATCAAATCTACAAACAAAGTGTTGCAAACAAACATGTAATAGGGGGAAAATGATTAGGGGTTAGTGAATAGGGGGTTTCCTTGGTCAAACCCCACTTTTGGTAATTAAACCCTTGGAAAGGCAATGTAATGAAAGAGGAAGATAAACTAATAACATGCAAGTTTTTTCAACTCACCTAACTCTTGATGATGCAAGTATGAAGTGATGTTAATGGCTGCTTCAAAGTGCTTGAATTGTTGATATAAAATGCTTGAATGCTTGAAATGTAGAATTGAATGCTTGAATGAATGAGGAGATTGTAGATGTAAAATGAGGTGAAAATCACTTATTTATACAATTCTTGTACCTTAGTATCCATTCATACCACATCACAAGCCAACATCAAGTGATTTTGAATAAAATCCTGAAAGGAAATTTTAAATATTTTGAATTTGGGGCTAAGGGGGACTCATTCGCCACCCATGGCAAATGGGTCCCACCTAGGACCTAAAAACATACTGTCAGGAAATATGTTGTGTTTAATGTTATTTTTAGGATAACATTCAAAAATGCACCTAATTAAGTCATATGAGGGCATAAAGAGACAAAATAAAGCATGAGAAGGGTGTAAATAGTGAAAATATGCTTAGAAGAGTGTGAAAGCTTGCTACAAGACTTTACAACACTTCAAAATAGGACTTGTTGATGTGTAAACAGGTGAATTTTTAGGTGAATTGTATTAAATAGAGTCCAGAAGAATGTAGAAATGTCTTACAACACTTCACAACACCTTCACAAGACATCAGCATTTGAGTTTTAGTGCCTAAATAAGCATGTTCAAGCCATGATACAACATAAAATCAAAGCAACATAGTTCCAACACCATGAAACAATACCTAAAAGGCCATGAAAATGACAAGGGACCATTTTTCTATGGCACACTACAATATGCTCCCACGCCCAGATCTGCAAAAGTGAAACACCTAGAGAAATAGATTTCCCACCCCAATACACGACCTTGTGCATAGCTCTATACAAGTGGGAAAGAAGACATGGACCCCAAGAATACCTCTTACCATGCTCCAACATACTCTCAATACACACACCCCAACCTATGGGAAACTGTCGACCTCAACTATCAGGAACAACGAATCCTAAAATCAAACTACATAAGACAAGTGAGATAGGATCTGCACTATCACAAAACTTAGAAAGATTGATCTCTAAATGATCTATTGCCAAGTTTTGAGCATTTTCCACCCACAACATGGCATGGGTACCATGTTGAATATGATAAGTAACCAACTCCCCATGAATATGAAGAAAAAGTATCCTCCATACATCCTCAAGAGTTACGGTCGCCTCTCCTATAGGTAGGTGAAATGAGGATGTCTTCAAATGCCACTATTCCATGAGTGCAGTCATCATAGCAGTATGGGTCCTAATAGGAGGCATATAAAAAATGTGAAGTAGTCCCACAACATCAAGAAAATATCACTCCAACACACCAAAATGGGCAATAGGATTGAAAAAATGTTGAGGATGTCTCTCCCTTTCTTGTATTACTTTGAGGCCAACTTGCAATCGTTTTCAACCCACAATGTTAGGGTTTCACTCCAAATAGATGGGAGACACATAATAACACAAAACATGATGAAAATTGATATTTAGGAGACAAATGAACACATGGTAGGTTTCTAGGAAAAAGCTAAGGCCAAACGCAATAGAAAAAGTAAAAAGAAAGGGTTTTGAGCAAATGCTCAAAAAACACCAAGCAAAAGTCAGCTTTTCAAGCAAAGGTGAGGAAACAAAGGCATGGAAATATCTCAAATGCAAGGATATATGTCAAAGGTGAGATTTCTTATATCATAGGTGAGCTTTTCAAGCAAATGCTCAAAAACAAAAGCGAAGATCCTAGTCAAAGGCATTAAAAAATGTCAAAAGCATGGATATAAGTCAAAGGAATGAATTCTTAATAGGAAAAAGTGTGAAAACTGAGGAAAAATATCAAAAATAAAAAAACTTCACTTTTGACCTAGAAAACTTAGTACACGCAAAACACGAATGAAACAAGGTGAAATAAAAAAAGTGAGAAGGTACATACCAGTCCACCAATGCTGAAAGGTTGTCCAACCTCCCAAATGAGCTTAGAATGATGTGGGTCTCCATCAAAATGTGACATTGCTCCTTGAAAACTAACAGAACAAGAGAACCAGAGATAAGAATTAGCTATAGAGTCAAAACATAAATCAACTATCTAAAGGACAAATTGCTTCTATAAAACCTCAAGAAACCCTAATTTCACCTAGGAACCCTAATTTCTACTTGGGGAACATTCCTACTTTCAAATTAGAAGCTCTCACAAACATCAGAACGAGAAACAAATGACCTATAAACCTAATTCTATGACCTAAACACATCGAAACATTATTTAGCAACAGATGGTAGTGTACGTACAATGTTCATAGTTTGTCACTAAGAACCTTATTTAGCAGCCACCCATGTTTTCTGAAACATTATTTGAAAGTGATGCATCATAACTTTACTTCTGAGAAGTTACTTAACAAGTCCAATTTTTGGTTGAGGCATAGAGCTTAAGATTTCATTCTTAACATACCTCTCCACTCCATAAATTGCATGTAAAATGTTCCCTTAGGGGCATGAGGTAAGCCTACCTAAAAGAGTGTATCTATTTAGGGTGACTTGACTGATCCATGCCAAATTTATTTTATTGATATCAAACACTTTACTTGATTTAGAAAAGGAACACATCATAACAAACATTGAACTCAGTTATCAAAATCTCAAACCCTTTGGACTTAGTGTGAATACCTTTGAAAAGAGCCCTATATTTGCACTCCTTAAAAAATATCTTAAACAAATATCTCTAAAGGTTTCCAAATATTTAGGCTTACATTTCAAGTCATATTTTAAACCAAATTCAACATTGAGAACTATGGTTTTTGTATCTTGACTTTCACAAACTTTGATCTTTTAGGAAAATAAACTTGCTTAAACTATTGATATTTAGCGTCAAATGGTTTTGATTGTTGTGTTGTATTGTATCACTTGCAAAATTATCAAAACAAATATAATCAAACAAGACAAAAAAATGCAACCTTGTCCAAAACTACTGTTAGAAAAGAAAATGAAAAACAAACCTACACAAAAATTGCTATTGCTATTGTGTTTGGCATTGTCGATAGAATCATTACCAAAGTTGATCTAAAGCAGGCTACTATTGCTCTCTAGTTTATGATAGTCATTGTCAAAAACTTGCCGCTTTTGAAAAAAACATAGTTGATCTAAAATTTTCACAATTGATCTTGGAAATACCGCAGTTGATCTAAAGTTTTAGCTACAAATGAAATAAATCTAGTCATTTTTGACCGAAACTGCTGCTTCTAGATTCACTTATCACAAGTTAGAAAATTTGTAATAGAGACTGCTTTTGCTAAAATCCATTGTATTTGTCACAAAAAACTTTGCTACTATTAACACAAATAGAACTACTTTTTTCCAAGACTTACCATTATTGAGCTCTCTCTCACCAGTCATAAACTAAAATAGAGATTGCTACTACTCTATGTTTTGTCATAGTTGTCCTCAAATTAAACACTACTATTGTAAAGATTTCCACTTTTTCCTTATTTTCTAGTGAAAATTAGACACTGATCCTAAATTGGTTAATCTTTTTACCTTTTGAGAACAAAATAGTTAGACTTCAAAAACACCTCATATTTACATAAGTCCATATCCATTTGCAAAATCAAACACCCCAACCTAGTTTTAGGGTTCAAAATTAAAACATAACTTGGATCATTCCTTACTCTCATTTTCTAAGATATCACCATTTGCTTGCACCTCAAGGCTAGTTCAAGTAGATCTTCAAAACATATCCCCTAGAAAATGAAGTGAAATCTTGGTCCAAGATTTCAACATTTTGAATCCTAAATTTAGCATCATTCCCAAAACATTCACCAACATCACTCACTTTATGATCATTTGGTGTCCTACTTCTCCAGTTCAACAACCAAGTCTTATGGAACCTATTATACAACCAAACCTCATGCAAATTGAAGGTGAACAATTAGACATTATCAGTAGTTTAATAAATTTTGTGTTTGAGAAAAAGGAAACACCAAATTAGTGGAGAAACCTAGCTAATATCCTAAACAAAGAAGAATGAAGAGCTGATCTTGCAGCAAGAAGGCCAGTCATACCACCTCCTGTGTGGCAATAGATTAATCTTAGCTTACACCACACCATCCTTTTAAAGCCGAAAATCTCCCCTCACCAAAAAAAAAACATCAAATAAACCTAAAATATCAAAAATAGGTCTTATCTCCATCATCACTTCTCCGTAATAAATTGTTCATCCATAATAAACAATCATCACCATCTCCCTTTTCCAATGCAAACAACAAATAAAAAAAACATCAAAATCAAAAATTCTAAAGTGAAGATCAAAATGATTAGTCAACAATTAAGTGAAAATAATGCCTAAGTATCTACTACCATATCCTATTTGAAAATCATATCAACAATTCTAAACTAGAGTCTTAATGGATAAAATGTTCCTACAATAGACATCATCAATGGATTTCACCATGAAATATTGAAACAACAATGGCAAGTGATACTGCAACATTGTTTATCTTTTTATAGTCTTATCTTTTTGATTTATTGTAATACCACCTTCCTAGGATCTCTCAATGATGTCCATCAGGATTTAGAGAAGAAGGATTGGTGGTATTAACTATCAATTTATGATTAGTTCTATTTGTAGGATATTTTTTGTGATACTACCATGAAAAATATTTTTGTTTTTTATATATATGGAAGTTGTTTTGAGATAATTCATGTAGTAGATCTGCATGTTAGGTATTTTAGACCTCTTTATGTAACTGGTCCAA
Organism: Sequoia sempervirens; assembly: GCA_007258455.2. Classification (NCBI taxonomy): domain Eukaryota; kingdom Viridiplantae; phylum Streptophyta; class Pinopsida; order Cupressales; family Cupressaceae; genus Sequoia; species Sequoia sempervirens. The sequence goes on along the minus strand of VDFB02172932.1, from coordinate 5,049 downwards.
ATTTTTTTAACACAACTCAACCATATACTCTAACAGGGTTTCCATATGTTTGGTATGAGAAAAAATATTCTTTGTGTGTTGAGTCGAAGTCCACACAATGGATAAAAATCCACCTTGGTTATTAATACCCTGGTGCATCATGTTTGTTTTCTACATCAAAAGGATTGTTAAAGTTACGAAGCCCCTATGCAAGAAAAAAAAAAACTCATCAGAAACTAACATCAAATTTCTATCTATCTCTAAATCATTGAAAACTTCTTCTAACTAATAACACCATCCTGCATCAAAATATCATTACAACTGCATCCATCCTACATCCACCATTTCATTAGTACATATCATGATCATAATAGAGAAATGAAACATCATGTATAGTCATCCATTGCACATATAAGATATCATCATCCATCACATATCAACATTAATCATAGATATAGAAATCATTCATCCATTCACATCATATGCATACATAAAAAAACTACAAAAAAATGAACACACATACATCATCATCAATAATCATTACATAACACATAATAAAGCTGAATAAAAACATTGTATATCTCATATATTACCAAAACTGAGACTATCATGTGCATCATAAAGTAACATGTTTGATATCATAATACAAGAAAATACATATATACAAGGTGTTACCTAGGCTGATGAATGTATACACAAAAAATCATGCTACAAAGTCTTTGATATAATATACATCACAAAAGATCAAGAACCCTCAGCCATGATGGTCATCTAGAGGTAGGGACCTCTGATGATCATGACTCTAATGAGGTGAAGGCTGTGACATAACTAATAGTTGATCTGGCTACCTAACTAACTAATCACCTGACTCGACTGCATCAGTAGCTATACTAGGCTTACCAAAAACTCATACATAGTTTGGTAGTATGTACTCTCTCTCATGAATTGGTCCCTCTCTACTCTAAGGGCATCATGTTATTCCCTAAGGGTATCCCTTTCAGTGATCACAATCTACACCTATGCATTGGCAACATGACATTTCCTTAGGTTTCCATCCTCTCCAAAATCCTCATACAGAGTCTAGCAATAGGTACTCTCTTTCATGAATTAGTCCCACTCTATTCTAAGGGCATCATGCTTTACCCTGAGGGTATCCCTCTTAGTGGTCACAATCCGTACCTATGCATCAACAACATGACATTACCCAATCTCAGTATCTCACTCTTCCCTAAGCATGTATTTCTCTTGCTTGAAACCGTCTCTCCTATATCTCATCATCTCACTTTGCAATCAAGGGTGCAACATGTGCCTCGGCGGCCTATCGCCACACAATCTCAACATCTCTAGCTGCAGTCAATTGGACAATTTGGGCTATCGTTGCTACATCCCAAGGTGGAGGATGAGGACCTGATGTCGTTGGTTGATCCTATTGCATAGGATCATCCTACTCATACCACTACCCATCATATCTCGCTCTATCAAGCTACTTAATAACAATCCTAAGTTGTAGTCGCTTGCCCCAGTGGCTAGTAATACCTCCTCTACCAACAACTAGCAGATGGACAACATGATCTATAAAATTGAGACAAACCCAATGAGCCCGCCACTGATCATAATCTTAGGTAGTGCCTAGGTCAGTCAGTCCTACAAGCCACTCTCATCTAAGTGGGGAAAGCGCTCTAAACTTTACTACTACTACATTAGAATCAGCCTAGAGCCCCCACACTATGACCTCTTGGGTGGTCCTCACAAACCGTGGATGATAAACATGAAGAAAATGTGTTTGTCACTTGCCAAATAGGTGAAGAACTTGATCTCGTAGATAACACTCAGTAGAAAAATGAACATGATCGATCAACCACCAAGTCTTTCAGCAAAAAAAAAGTTGCTCTTAATCATCATGTCATGCATCACAATCTAACCATGGCCTCCAAAAAAAACCAGGCATACCATCAATAACACGACACTAGTAAGATAGCTAGCCACGCCAAGCGTAGTCAAGAAAATCACCATATCTATAAAAATATAGATCTTCTAGATCTTGATCTAGGACACTCTCAGGCCTTGTCACTGGGATGTGCTCCCAAGCCTACACATGTAGCAATGTAACACTAATGAAAGTGGAACTTCCTTCTCGATAGGAAACCCCGTGCATGTATATGTATAGATCTGCAAGGAGACATGTGCCCCATGCATACCTAGTACCATGATCATACATATGCTCAATACATATACCTAACCAATTGGAAATTTTCTTCCTCACCAATTAGGAGCAAAAAGCCCAAAGATTGAAACAAAGAACTAAAGAAATAGGATTTGCACTGCCAATATTTGGAGATAGGTCTATTTTTGATTCCACAACCCAAACACACCTAACACCAACAACTCATCGCACAACATGGGTATCCTATTATATAGAATAGGTAACAAGCTCTCTATGAATTTGAATACAAAGAATCCTCCATACATCCTCTAAGGTGATGGTGGCCTCACCAGTGGGCAAGTGAAAGGATGATGAATCAAAATGCGATCTCTCAACAAGAGTAGTCATCATCGCTATGTGGCATCTAATAATTGGCATGTAGTAGATATGTTGTAATCCTACAACATCTAGGACATCCCACCCAAGCTCATGAAAAGTAGTGATGAAATCAAATAATTAATGTGGTCGTCACTCTCTCGAGTAAAATGGTTGGAGAACCACCTGTAAACATTCAACTAGCTCAAACTTTCATAAACAACAATAGTAGTTACTTTTTGAAAAAAGCAGTCAAGAAAGTTAAAAGTGATTATAGGAAAAAGAAAAAAAGTTTCTCAAGAGTGAACATATTTCACAATGGCACCATTTCACATGAAGAAAGTCAATAGCGAAGATTTTAAATGAAGGAAAAAATAGAAGTGAATATCTAGAGCAAAAGTGAATAGTTAAATCAAATGTGGCCAAAAAAGGAAAAAGTGATATAGTGAAAAACATCAAAAGTGATCAAACCAATGCAAAAGTATAAAATTCATGAAACTACCGCTATCACTTGAAAACATTTCACACATTAATTATGCAAAAATGAAAAGATAAAAACAAGAAAGAAGAAGGTACATACCACTGAACCAATGTCAATAGGCCTCCCAAATTCATGAACTCCCCCTATGTGATGTGGGGCTCCTACAATCCTCAACATCATGTATCGACAATTGCAAAATCAAGGAATCTAGATGTATAGGATTGAATTTGCACCCCTTATGCAAATTCCCCTTTCACCCTTAATTTAGAAAACCAAATTTAGAGGCTAAATTCTACATAAGCTCACTGCCTTCATTCCACTTAGCGACCATTTTGTGTGTCCATAGAGGAATAACTGTTAGGGATGCCCATGTGGCTAGTAGACGTCCGCATGGCATGCTTATGTCCCTAGAAGATTCCTGCATCTAGAGCCTGCAGGGGCATTACACTTCCCATTGAAGGTCGATTTCTAACACCCTCTTCGACTAACCAACCCAAATATGGCCATGTCCTTCATTCTCTCCTTCAAATTCACTATTCATTATTTCATTTGATCTTCTAACCAACTTCTACGCATCCTCTAAGCATTCAGTTAATCTCTCCATGCCATTCTCTAAACATCCTACTTAGATTTTCTTGCATCCATCACTCAGAAAGCAACACTTTGCACTCCATTGCAGTAGCAAGAACACTTTGTCAACTTCATAGAGATAATGTGGAACAAAAACCATTGCAGGAGGGGATTGAGTCCTCTCATTTTCTCCTCTATTAGCTAGTGAGCTCTTGGTGGAGGTGGTAAGCTTTCTACTCCTCTCCTCTATGATTTGGCTGGGTAGCACCTCACTGTTTTGTAGTGCTTTTGTGGTATTTACTTCATTTCCTTCTTTATCATATATTTCTCCATTGTTGCAAACTTGGTTGTCCATGGAGTTGGAAATACCAAAACAAGGGTCTGACTAAAGCAGAATCCTATATAGACCCAACAAATTTCCCTCTTTCTTGTGTGCAGGTGGACATACATTTGGAGCTAGCTGGCGAATAGGCTCTTTTGTGAGATCATTCTTGTCACCCTAGCTTTAATCTACTTGCTTTGTAACATTCTTTTATATATTTCTTACTTCATAGTGTTATTTTTCTCCCTTAAAAACCATTAGCTAGGCCGTTAGTATGTTTTCTAGAAGTGGTTAACCTTGCCTTTTTAGTCCTCTCATCATATAGATGCCAGTGCACCTGAGAGACTCCAGTGCATCATGCTATCATCCCAGAACTATGCTTTCATCTTCGAGTAGAGAGCTACCTAGAAGGCATAGTGTGAAACTTGAAAACCGACTCGCCTATCCCCATCTCGAATCCCAGGTTTGCAGAGTGGTCAAAGGACCTCATAGTCCACATCATTCTAGTCCCTCATTTCAAAACACTTGTTTTAGCTTAGGTAAGTTAGGGTAGCCTTTTGCTCTTGGTTCTCCATGACTTGGGGCCTTGAACGAGGTTGGTCCCCCTCTCTTACATTTTTGGTGACCCCGACGTGAACCAATGTATTTTCATCTATTGGTGTTGAGGCTTTCCATTATACCTTGTAATCATTGTGCTCGTGAGTGTTGTGAAGGTTTATGAGCATCACAAGCCAATCCACAACATCTAAGTATATTGTGAGGAGAAGTATATGAAACCTTCCGATGGAAAGAAAAATGGTCACTACTAGCTTCTCTACATGACTTTTCTCTAGTCCCACCATTGTTCTAGCCACGCAGGAGCAAGTGTCAAGGGGCGAGATAGGATTCTCTGAAAAAACCAATCATGTCCCCACTCCTCCTGCATCTCCTACTATAACGTCGATAGATGAGCATGAGGCTTTTCACATACATGTAAAATATGTATCCGCCCTTAGCAAAGGGTAGGGTGACTTGGAACATCACTTAGAAAGAGACCTAAAGTTGGCAAGAGTTGTCAGGGTTATTGGTGAGCTAAAGTATATGGTGGGAAAAGACCGAACATGTATAGAACTCTTGGATAGTCTCTCTAGTTTGACTGACAAATGTGCTCCTTCAAGTAATCCTAATATTATATGAGGA
>VDFB02172931.1:0-24133 GCA_007258455.2 Sequoia sempervirens | reverse complement strand
CAGTCACATACCCTACACATACTCATGATATCACCACGTTTTGGCCCATCATGATCCTGCACATACCCTAATTATTTACTTGGAAAAAAAATACAAAAAAATATGTATCACATTGGGACATGAGTCCTCTACTTATATCTAAAACCTTATAAAAAAATATTATCATTTTATTGCAGTTAGGGTGGTTAGATAGACACCTACTTCGTATTTTTTTCCTTAAAATTTAAGTACTACTTCATTGAAATTTTAAATTTTCACCAAATAGATTTTAAAAAAAAAATAAACCTAGTAATTTAGAAACTACATTCAATTTTCTATAGATTCTATTCTTACATATTTTTGAAATAATATAGATAACTTATTTAAATTTTTACATCAAGTTTCCTAACTCTGATGTTTTTGAATTTTTTTACACTTAAGGGCCTGTTTTTTCCATGATGATCCTGCACATACCCTTATTGATTGCAATAAAATGGTCCAGAGTAATAATATAATAGGATTGGATTGGATGATAATGTGATGGGAATACCTATGTTTTTGTTATATTGTTTTGGAATGAGAACTTATGTTTTTGAATAAATATATACCTTATATGAAAAAGGGTAAGTCATTCCCTAGGGATTAAAATATGTACTTGAATTTGAGGTAGTTATTGAAGCCCAACTTTACAACCATAGGAAAGGGTAATCTAGTGAATGAGTCAAGCGTTTAAGGTCTATGTTGTCACTATTGATGTTGTTACTTTAATGATCTTTATTTATGAGTATAGCCTTGAGGTTCAGTGGTCATTATAGCTTCCAATTCAAGTAAGGTTGGGTGAAGATATGACTCCACTCATATTAAATGGAATTATTATATATGAAATCTTTGGCTAGAGTGGGTGTAAAATTTTCTCCTTACACTTAGTTGGTTCACTATGGTTCAAGATTGCATTCTAGTCAGTAGATTCATGCTTATTGAAGGGTATCTAGTGTATGGCTGCACTAGATTTTTAGGACACACAACACCACATACTCATATGTGCATTGGTCTACTACCAGGCTTCAAAGGATTTAGTAATACCTTAAAAAAAAAATTGATTCCAAAACTCAAGGGGAAGACTTGGAAGCCTAATCCAAGTAGGAGTAGTTGAACTTAGATCCATTGTAGGTTTGAGACCAAGCTTCCACTTACAAAATAAAAGGTAGTTTTTGAAGTTCTTATCCAGGGCCCAATGACCTTGAGTGAGATTCTTAATCATTTCTTCATGGTTCAAAAAACTGAAGATAAATAGACCATTTGACATCGAATTAACACTCACATCACCTTTTATTTTCCAATTTGAATCAATCCATTTATGCACCTAAACAATATTTGGTTTGAAGGGAAAAAACTTACCCACAAGTGATAACCAAAGGCTCACAATAGTCTCATCCATTATTTCATCTCGAACTATACGTTACTCTAGTTCTTCCTCCACACAACATGCACTTGAAGTAGTAGGAGCTTTATAGAACCTCTTTGAGAACCATCACCAACCAATTTTTTGAAAAATAAAATTATATTTTCCTCCGTAAAAACTTATGTAAAATATTAGTAGACAAAACACAATATGTTATAATAAATGTGTAGTTTTATTCTAGGGCACAAAATTGAAGTGTTTTTCTACTAGTCACTCCTTAGACACTCCTAGGATGAGAGATGATGATTGAATGTGAGAGGATGTAAAATAAATACAAATAAATGTGTTTAAGTACATGCACATATATTCATATTATTAAAATATATATCTAATTGGTTCATAATGACCAGTGAAATTAATGGGAGTTTTCCAAATTTTGATTTAAAATTTAAAGAGTTAAGGGTTGGATGTATAGATGTAGGGCTATGAAAATGTTCTAAGATGGTAGAACATGAGAGTTGTACACATAATGGTTGTTTGATTATGGTTAGTGTAATAAGTGATTAGTATAGAGTTACCTAGAAAAAAATTGGTAAATTGCAAATAAATGTATAAGAATGTGTATGTATGGGAAAGGCCTTTAAAATTTGACAATTTTGATCATGCTTGTCAAACATTTTTTTGTGATAATTATCTATTCAAATTTATCTTTCAAACATTAAGACCTATCTTATTTTAAAATATAATAGTTATAATTTAAATAATAAAGAACTATAATATTTTTAAAATTGATAATACATCGAAAATCTATCTTTCATATAATATAGTCTGCCTAATTTTTTTATTATATTTAATAAAAAAATAATATAGTCGTCAAATTTATTCTCAATATAAAAATAAATAAATAAAGACTAGAAAATTTATTACTTTTATATGAGAGATTCAGAAAGGTGATGATCATACAATGTATTTAAATTCCTTCTATATAGATGCAAATGTTCTTTTGATATTTTTTTCCTTAAGAAAAGGAAGATTACTAGACCCTTCTTGCAAAATATTTGCAAAATGTTTACATCATAAATTTTAAAATTTATCATTCTACTAATTAAACTCTTACATATGTTTGATATTAGATTAGCACTTACGCTTGGGAGGGGTGCAAGGAATACATCGATAGTATTGTATAATTTGTTGGGAATTGTTGAAAACATTAATGCAAATAGGAACATTCAACAATAAATAACTAACCATAGAATGATAAATACAATAATCTGTTCATTCAACTGTTGCATGTGATTATCTTGGAAATATGGTTAATGATCAGGTTGAAACATTTTGGGGTAGCTGGTGGTGAAGAAGGGTATTAGATCACAGATAATATTATATGAAAGTAAAGCATAATGAAGTTAATTTAGATTCATTTATTGTATTCAAGCAAACAAATAAGATTGTTTATATTCTATTTATTATTGTATGATAGCATAGGAAAAGTTATCATTGTTATTTCAAAAATCCAAAGACCAAAATAATTATTCAGAACTCACTACAATGTATCTAGGAGACCAATTATTGCTATGTATTCTACTTAAAAATATTTGTATCATCCACAAGTCAATGCCTTTATAGACTGATTTTTTGATGAAATAAATTACAAATATAAAACATAGTTTTTCAATCCTTTGTACACAATACATTTGTGGGAAATAGAAAACTAAAGATAGAAGGTTGCATCTTTGTACAAAATGTTTTTTTCATGAAACAAATTACAAATATAAAACATAGTTTTTCAATCCTCTATACACAATATATTTCTAAGGAGTTGCACACAACCATTTAGTTTAGAGTTGTTTTTTGTTTGCACATTGAAAAAAAGCATAATTAGTGTTTCAAAAGAAGATAAAAAATAGTGTATCATAATGAGGTTAGAAACATTGTATTTTATGGTTTGAGAGTAGATAAACATCATGTATCAAAGAAGAAGATGTATGTTGGTAGAGTGGGGAAATTGTTGCATGTAGAGTCATTGTCTGGGGAGAACTTTTTCAATCCTTGCACATCATGGAAAATAGTGATTATGCTATGTCAATATCTTTTTTGTTGGGTAAACAATAAGAAATTAATGGACTACAAGGTTGGATTAACAGTTGTGTACTTGTTGTCATTATAATGAGAGATATTGTAGTTGAGCTTCCTCTCTCTTTCTGATAATGGTATAAGGGTCATTTTTCATTTAGGAATAGTGGTCGAACGATAATGGCAGTTCCATTCAAAGATAATATATTGATTTGACCCTAGACATAGCTATAAAAGTGAGGCCTTGTCTTTCAACTTTTCCAATATCAATTATTGCATTTTTTAGTGTTAGCCCTTGAGATTTATGTATGGTTATAGCCCATGCCATGGATAGTGGTATTTTTCTATGGTTTCCAATAGATATGGGTGTGATAGGTACACATTTTGGTTCATTTGGGTTCCATGGTGGGAAATTGTAGTCATCAAAGTGCACCACCACGTATGAAGGCAAATCTAGTGGGCTAGAGCCAGTTTGGTAAACAATCTCTTGTATTTCTCCAAGAGATCCATTGATTGAAGCTTGTTTGAATCCACAAGTTTATTGTTAACATGACTCATTGGCCTCTACATCGGAGGAGCTCTTTTGGAAGGTTTTTAGAATCATTATGAATATTTGATTTTGTATGTGTTTGTATTGCAACACATAGCACAATAGGAAGATTTAATAGTTTGACCATTTTTTGTTATGTAGTGCCACAAAATCATTTGTATAAAATAGTTGCATTGATTGGTTGAAATTTGTGTGCTCATCATTTGATAGATATTTGTTTTTTTGATTCATTAGTGATGTCTAGTCTTCCTCAAGTGGTTCTGCATTATGCATATTTGTAATGTGTGACAAGAGGCGATTTGGGTTTGGGAGTCACCTTATTGGTGAAAACTTGTTTGCAAAGTAACGATTATAGTGAATGGTTCCCATAGGAGTATATCATTTGAGTGGGATGCATAGATTGGTTTGTCCATAACAGGGGGAGATGTACCAAGTCACCTACAAGTATTACAGATGTACCTCCAAAACACATATGTTGGTTGTGGGGGAAAGCTTCACAGAGTCTGCTATCTATTTTTAGTAGTAATTTTGGTCCAATGAAGCTTATTTCATCAACTAATAGGTATTTAATGTGTTTCATCTCTTTTTGAAATAATTTTAGTGATTGGCCTTTTAATGGTTGCATTTATTTTGTTGGAATTTTTAGGGTTGAATGTATTGTTGAGGAATTTATATTGAATACAATGATCCTTGTAGGAGCAACAACAAGGATGGGGTTGTAATTTCATGGAAATAATTTCCAAAGTGTGTTTTCTGCAATAAATCAAATATAATTTTCTTGTACCTATTGTTCCTTGTATTATCATCTGTAATGGTTGGTTGAAGGAAATTTTGTTATAGTGTTGTTTAATAATTGTATGTGAAATTTCCTATTTTGATGATAGCAGGTATTGTGGATTAGCAAATTGAGATGTGGATTGGTCATTTTATTATGACTATTTGTTTGTGTGTATGAAGTGTTCAACACCTTTATGTAGATTGTAATGCCTCGCCACGCAACCCTAGGGAAAGTTGCAATTTACTAAACAACTGAACTATTTATTTTTTTGAAATAAGAACAATAGCATGTAAGTTAGAACAACTAACATACAAGTTCACTTAACCATTTCCAACCAATCCCCTAAGGTTGCGAGACTGTGTTACTTAAACCATACGCGGAACATGGATTAAAACCATATCATAAAAATTACTTAACAAGTAAAGTTCACATACATTCCAACATAATAATTTACATCCAAGAGTATGTGATACCTCTTGATTCCAATAACATGATTTGCAATAAGATTACAATAATCACTCCCCGAATGAGGCAAGTCCAACAAATATGATTACATATTACAAATTCCACCTCGATAATAAATGAGGGGTAATAAAATACAATAAGTACTAAGAGAACAAGGCATGCGAAGAAACTGATTCCCACGAGCTCTCCAACTATAAATCATGACCAAACGAACAAGAAGAAGAACCAACAGATTATGAAGCATGTCGCCTGACCACGTGGAATCCAAAAGGTCCCACTCCCTCCGTGCTAGGAGATAGTAACCAAGAATTCCTACCCAAGACCATCTACCACTAGACACGGGTCACACAAAGCTGATACGAAATAATTACAAGTACACATCACATGACATAAATGGTCATACACACAACTCTAGGTACAACTCACACAACACTGTCATAGGTTACATTGCTTCCAGAAATGGAATAGATCAAGAGTGTTACAAACATCAAGTACCAACTACTGACTTAGGAAGAGTGTCATTGCATAGCTCGTCAAGGGATATCCTCTGGGAATCTTCCTAGGCCCCGGCCCCCACTCCACGGGTTATCTTGGTAGCCTCAACCGAAATCTCGGCACCAATGCTTACTCATGCAGAACCAAATACCTCTCGTGAAGATGAGATAGATGATCTTGCCATTCCAGGCCTTCTCGTCTCATCCCAAGTCTCGAACTAGCCCATGGATCCATGAGCGAGGCACAAATTATCTTGTTTAATGTTTGATGCAACCTAAGCTTCTAAAAGTTTAATTTAGTTATCATTGAATTAACCAACTTACAAAGGGTTATCCTGGCACCACTTTATGCGCCGGTGCCCATTTGCAAGCCACTCTCCTAAGACAACACACATGGTTATAACCACAATAGGTGACCAAATAACACGACCTCTCCAATCCAAGGAGGTAACAAAACAAGGAAACTCACTCCAAACACTTGGAGGAAAACAAGGTTAAAACCCTCTCCATACACTAGAGGAAAACAAAGTACAAAATACCACTCCATCCAAAGGAGGCATAAACACATGGCCCTCTCCTATTCCCAAGGAGGCACAAAACATCCCCGTTTGTGAGAACTGGGTGAAACAACATGGTGTCACATGCACATTTTCCCATGACACATCAAAATTGACTCACGTACCACAATCCCATACCAATACATGAACTCCTATCTAGAAGACTTCAACATTGACTCTATTCTCCCAACATTGAGGACAAACATTATAACACTACAAGCATTCCAGATAGTTAAGTAAACTAATGTTCGGATTTCCTAAATCCAGTCAAACACAGTTTACATGACTTGCATTTATCCAATCAATCGAACCCACTTCTTTTCACAACATAGAAATATGCAAAGAACAGATCACATACTCTAAATTTCACAACCATATTCCAAAATCAAGACATTTTAATAAATAACATCATCAAATTGGAATTAAACCAATCAAAAACTCTACGTCTCACAATCATATACTGTAACTAAATCCACTTGATTTATAAAAGATTTGGATTAAATAAATTACTCTTACAGCAATAAGTTAAACAACTCAATCACATAAGATTCATTAAATCATTCGTTACTTCTAAGTTTAACCACTGTATTCTAAGTTAAACTTTTGGTAAATAATCAATTAGATCAAATAAATCAGTCTTAATCTCAACTCTTCTTGAACCCAATATATTCCAATCAATTATACTAAATAGTATATACATAAATCCTCTTGTTGACATTAAAGAATTTAATCCAATAATACAACTCTACTTGATCAATCTATAATTAATCAAAATAAAATTATCAATAAATCCACATTTGACAAATACAATTCTTTGATTTAAATAAATCATTCGTTAATCCTAAGCCCTTCAATTATGTTCCATAATTAAAGATCAAAACCACCTGATTGAACTAAGTCATTCATTATCTCTAAGTTTCTCAATTGTCTTCCATACTTAGAACGTTTTGATAAATAGACATCTAGATGAAATAAATTAATCTTGAATTCAAATTCGCATCAATGATTTAACTAAATGTTAATCAAATCACTTAATCTATATTACCACATGGATAATAAATAAATAAATTAATTCTAATTCTAATATAATACAAATGATCAACGTCAACTTTCATTTCTTCGATACCAATGCGATAATCATTTTAGAGTAAGTTCTATTTTCGATATTCAATATCATCTAAATGTGTACCCCTAAACAATCATTTAGGATTCCAAGATTTCCCGTTCAAAACATCATTTAGAACCCCCATTAATTAAAATATATCTAATAATATATATTTCAATTAATCATGTTTAATTCCTTATTATTTTTCATATACAAATTATGTCTTTAATATACATTTAAATAATAGCTTAAAATCACTTCTTTTAAAAGGAATTATGGCTACTATTTAAAATATCAATTTCTTCAATAAATCACATGACCATTATAAAATTTCAACTAATCATTTAACACCCTTCTTAATATGCCAAATAAAATATTATTCTATTTGCATAAAAAAATAAATTATTTAAAGTTTAAATTTAAACTCCCATTTATAAATTTCCATAAATCATAATTTATTTATTTAAAATATTATATTTATATATATATTTTAATAACATATATATATTGTATATATATATAATATTATAATATTATAATATTACAATATATATTTATATTATATATTATAAAATATACACAAATTAACACATTTGAAATAACATATAAACAAAATCAAAATTTTAATAACTTTTTATTTTTTTGGTAAAAAGAGATGGCCGGGCCCTAAGCTCAAGAATCCTTCAGGTCATGGGTGGTCCACCCACGCCTCATCGCCACCCATTACGCAGGCTCTGTGCAAAGCACACAAGATCCGTCGCCACGGCGATGTTAAAGGAGCACACAGTGCCTAACCCCGATGGCAACGACATCGATTATGGTATGCGGGGGTTGGCCTCCCCATCCCCCTAAAAATAAATAAAATTTATTTTATTTACAAAATTTCGGCCCAAAAATGAAAAATAGACAAAAAAAAAAAAAAAACAAACCCTGTGTCTGGTAAAAACCAGAACGAAATTTCACCTAGAAATTATAGAAAAAAATCTCCCAGTTGCATAAATTTATATGCAAAATAAATATCATTTCACAGCCCCATCTGGGCAAATTTTTATAAGGAAAAGGGCTAAGAGGAAAGATTTAAAACACAATATTATGATGCATTTTTTGGGGTTTTTCCCCAATTTGACCAAGAAATTAAACTCTTCATTTGCATCCCTCTAAGTTTTCTCTTGCTAGATTTAAAACAAAATTTTCTTTATTTTGATTCTTGCTTTGAGTTTCATTTCCAAACCTCAATCATTTTACAAGTTTTCAAGGAAATAACTCATGGGTTTCATTGGATTCATCAACATTTCAAAGATCTCTAAAAAGCATGAAGAGGGTTTAATCTATTTCAAAATGAACAAGCAAGATTAAAGGAGAACCTAATTTTCCTCCACAAATTTGAAACCTTCATCCATGGTGTTCTCCAATCCTTCCCTTGAATCCTGCTCCAACAAAACCTCCATCTCCTTCAAAATTTCCAAAGCAAAACCATAGCCCCCCCCATTTTCCCCAAATTGCCAGCTTTTTAATTCATGAGCTCCTCTTCTCCAAAATAGGGTTTTTTCAATTTGATCAAAAAAAAAACCCTAAAATTCCCACTCACAAAATATCATTTAAAAACATGGGGATTTTTCTAATTTTTAATTCACAATCCAATTTCAAATTTTTAAATTCAAAAGCTCATTTCTAATTTTAAATTCAAAACCCAATTTCGAATTCTTAATTCATCCTTATGCATTTTCCAAATTTCTCATAAAACATAAGCATTTCAAAATTACCAATAAATAATTTCCTCAATAATATTTTTCAAAAGTGGAATTAAAACATATTGATATTTAATTATTTATTTTAATTTAACTCTATCTATTCAAACAAGATTTTTATTTTATTTTAATTAAATCTCAATGTCCATTATAATTTCCATTTCCAATTTCATTTGAATTTAGATATACAATAACGCCAAAATCACTATTTTGTTTAATATATCACTATTAATCTAATGAATTAATAAACTAAATCTAGTTTATTAATTAATCAAACCAGTCAATAACCCAATAATTATTTTATTAATTTCATCAAATAAATCAATAAAATAAATCACATTTCAACATTGCAAATCAACACATTTAATCATCAATTAAACTACGCAAGTCATTTAATAAACTTTAAACTTTAAATTAAATAAACACTCAAGGGGAAACTGACCAAGTTAAAACAATTGACCCCGACGACAACCCGACAACACGCTATGACTAGGGTGACGACTTGGCTCGAAAAACCTAGCAACTATCTCCCAATCAATTACCGTTGATAAATGGACATGCTCAGACCTGGGAAGCTAGGTGGAGTCGATGTCATGTACCTACTAACCTGCACCAAAGAACATGTCAAACATGCAAAATATATATGTATGTTATGATCAAACACACCGTGAAGAGGGAATCTCAGAATTGTAGGGTGTTCGCAAGCGAGTGATACAATCCGCCCCTTTCACCAATACAGTATCATTAACTGACGCATCTAACATTAGAGATATGCTCAATAGCATAAACATCATTAAATCAAATATATTCTAAGTTACTTCAAATCATGTCATACGGATAACATCGAAATAAAAGAACATCTCATCAACATATAACTTCACATCGTTTAACAATCACGATAGCAAGTAATTAATTTCCAAAGTCAAAGCATGTTTAGACACAATTGTCACATCATAATATAACATGTGCATCACTAAACAGTTCATGATCAAACAATCACTAAGTTCACAGTCACATCATAAGCATAATCAAACATTACCAAGAAAACACTGTCCATCCAAATATCCAAAACGGAGGGGTGTTACATCCTCCCCCCAAGGGTTAGGCTTACTCCTGGAAGCCTACAAACAAGAATAGGGATAGATCTCCCTCAAAGCCAACTAACACACTATCAACCTATACATTCAACATGGTGAAGCATCCCAACGTCAAATCTCTGAATCACACAATCATGGATTAACATACATAGTGCCTTATGCACCAATACACATCATCAAGAATCATCATAAAGCCACACCTAATACAATATCATTTCAATGTTTACTCAAGGCAAGGTGTGCAACATTATCATTTCAACATTCATCTAATTTTTGCATTTTGAATCTAGGTACAATAGTTTAATGTCTATATGATCTCTTAAGACTCAACAATAAAGTTGGGGACTATAGACCGCACCAACAAAATGCACCTATTATGCAATTATCATTAACATGCAGTGGTTTCACTAGTTTCTTCTCTCTAAACTTTTATTTACTGCAAAATGATTTTTCCATTCATACTATACATTTCTCATAATTATGAATGCAACTTGGGGACTTAGGTCCTTTACCCAAGGTTCGATACATAAACATTTCTCATAAGATGCAACATACCTCACACACTTAAGGACAAGCATCCTCATTAATCCAATAGAAAGAGAGAGAGAAGATAAGATATTTACAATTCTAACATAGGCACAAATGTAATCATGGTTTCATAATCACACGCACACTTTCACACAGTGCATCAACCACATGAGAGCATGCAAAAATCTCTATGAACTAACAACATATTCATTCATTTCCTATTATCATATCTCATAGTTCTCTATCCAATATAACATGCAAAAGCAACTCCAACACCACATAAGGGTCAATCAAGCAATCACTCACACAAAGAGGTAAAGCACAAGCAAACATGCATCTGATACTTGCATGGAGAAGAAAACAACAAAATTTCCAAAAGAGATACACACCCAGGGAATTCCTTGATACACACAAGGTCAAACAAAGCTTCCCAGAACATGAGCATCATTCCTCCACAACACAACACAAGGTTGGGAAATTCCAGAAACGCCATACTAAGGCACTCAAGGCAAGAGATCCTATGACTATCTCACTTCGACAAGCACTTGGAACACACCCAACATTCACACTACAACCACACTCAAGAACCACTCAAGGGTTACCCCCTTTTACACAACAAAAGGGCCATGCACCAAGAAGGAGATCGATCATAACACACTTCTTGGTAGGTTCGTGGTCTAACCCTCACAAAAGCATTCAACAAAAGACATGCAAGGGTGGAAACAACAACAAACCTGATTGTTGTCCACCACACACAACACATCAAAATCACACACTACACAATCGTCCATAATGCATTCTTCCAATAGAAAGGATATCGGTGCATTGCACACTACACCGAGGATCCTATCCTTCCCACTAGTTTCCTACACCATTGGACCTATACCACTTAACGACAACTTTTGGGCAAACAAGATATATCAACCCAAAAGGAAAACAACAAGAAAGAGAAAAAAAACTAGGTCAATACAATGGGCTCATAGTGCCCAGAGTATAAACCTACACAACTTACAACATAATGGGTCCAACATAATCCCAGAGTTCCTAGTGTTTAAACCTGGCTCTGATACCATGTGTAACGCCTCGCCACACAACCCTAGGGAAAGTTGCAATTTATTAAACAATCGAACTATTTTTTTTTTTGAAATAAGAACAATAGCATGTAAGTTAGAAAAACTAACATACAAGTTCACTTAACCATTGCCAACCAATCCCCTAAGGTTGTGAGACTGTGTTACTTAAACCATACGTGGAACATGGATTAAAACCATATCATAAAAATTACTCAACAAGTAAAGTTCACATACATTCCAACATAATAATTTACATCCAAGAGTATGCGATACCTCTTGATTCCAATAACATGATTTACAATAAGATTACAATACTCACTCCCCAAATGAGGCAAGTCCAACAAATATGATTACATATTACAAATTCCACCTTGATAACAAATGAGAGGTAATAAAATACAATAAGTACTAAGAGAACAAGGCATGAGAAGAAATTGATTCCCACAAGCTCTCCAATTGGAAATCACGACCACATGAACAAGAAGAAGAACCAACAGATTATGAAGCACGCCACCCGACCACATGGAATCCAAAAGGTCCCACTCCCTCCGTGCTAGGAGATAGTAACCAGGAATTCCTACCCAAGACCATCTACCACTAGACACAGGTCACACAAAGCTGATACAAAATAATTACAAGTACACATCACATGACATAAATGGTCATATGCACAACTCTAGGTACAACTCACACAACACTATCATAGGTTACATTGCTTCAAGACATGGAATAGATCAAGAGTGTCACAAACATCAAGTACCAACTGCTGACTTAGGAAGAGTGTCATCGCATAGCTCGTCAAGGGATATCCTCTGGGAATCTTCCTATGCCCCGGCCCCCACTCCATGGGTTATCCTGGTAGCCTCAACTGAAATCCCGGCACCAATGCTTACTCATGTGGAACCAAATACCTGTCGTGAAGACGAGATAGATGATCTTGCCATTCCAGGCCTTCCTGTCTCATCCCAAGTCTTGAACTAGCCCTTGGGTCCATGAGCGAGGCACAAATTATCTTGTTGAATGTTTTATGCAACCTAAGCTTCTAAAAGTTTAATTTAGTTATCATTGAATTAACCAAATTACAAAGGGTTATCCTGGCACCACTTTGTGTGCCGACGCCCATTTGCAAGCCACTCTCCCAAGACAACACACATGGTTATAACCACAATAGGTGACCAGATAACACGACCTCTCCAATCCAAGGAGATAACAAAACAAGGAAACTCACTCCAAACACTTGGAGGAAAACAAGGTTAAAACCCTCTCCATACACTAGAGGAAAACAAAGTACAAAATACCACTCCATCCAAAGGAGGCATAAACACATGACCCTCTCCTATTCCCAAGGAGGCACAAAACATCCCCATTTGTGAGAACTGGGTGAAACAACATGGTGTCACATGCATATTTTCCCATGGCACATCAAAATTGACTCACGTACCACAATCCCATACCAATACATGAACTCCTATCTGGAAGACTTCAACATTGACTCTATTCTCCCAACATTGAGGACGAACATTATAACATTACAAGCATTCCAGACAGTTAAGTAAACTAATGTTCAGATTTCCTAAATCCAGTCAAACACAATTTACATGACTTGCATTTATCCAATCAATCGAACCCATTTCTTTTCACGACATAGAAATATGCAAAGAACAGATCACATACTCTAAATTTCACAACCATATTCCAAAATCAAGACATTTTAGTAAATAACATCATCAAACTGGAATTAAACCAATCAATCACTCTATGTCTCACAATCATATACTGTAACTAAATCCACTTGATTTATAAAACATTTGGATTAAATAAATTACTCTTATAACAATAAGTCAAACAACTCAATCACATAAGATTCATTAAATCATTCGTTACTTCTAAGTTTAACCACTGTATTCTAAGTTAAACTTTTGGTAAATAATCAATTAGATCAAATAAATCAGTCTTAATCTCAACTCTTCTTGAACCCAATATATTCCAATCAATTATACTAAATAGTATATACACAAATCCTCTTGTCGACATTAAAGAATTTAATCCAATAATACAACTCTACTTGATCAATCTATAATTAATCAAAATCAAATTATCAATAAATCCACATTTGACAAATACAATTCTTTGATTTAAATAAATCATTCGTTAATCCTAAGCCCTTCAATTATGTTCCATAATTAAAGATCAGAACCACCTGATTGAACTAAGTCATTCATTATCTCTAAGTTTCTCAATTGTCTTCCATACTTAGAACATTTTGATAAATAGACATCTAGATGAAATAAATTAATCTTGAATTCAAATTCACATCAATGATTTAACTAAATGTTAATCAAATCACTTAATCTATATTACCACATGGATTTAATAAATAAATAATTGAATTCTATATTCTAAATAATACAAATGATCAACGCCAACTTTCATTTCTTCGATACCAATGTGATAATCATTTTAGAGTAAGTTCTATTTTCGATATTCAATATCATCTAAATGTGTACCCCTAAATGATCATTTAGGATTCCAAGATTTCCCATTCCAAAACATCATTTAGAACCCCCATTAATTAAAATGTATCTAATAATATATATTTCAATTAATCATGTTTAATTCCTTATTATTTTTCATATACAAATTATGTCTTTAATATACATTTAAATAATAGCTTAAAATCACTTCTTTTAAAAGGAATTACGGCTATTTATTTAAAACATCAATTTCTTCAATAAATCACATGATCATTATAAAATTTCAACTAATCATTTAACACCCTTCTTAATATGCCAAATAAAATATTATTCTATTTGCATTAAAAAAAATAAAAAATTATTTAAAGTTTAAATTTAAACTCCCATTTATAAATTTCCATAAATCTTAATTTATTTATTTATAATATTATATTTATATATATATTTTAATAACATATATATATATATATATATATATTGTATATATATATTATTATAATATTATAATATTACAATATATATTATATTTATATATTATAAAATATACATATAAATTAACACATTTGAAATAACATATAAACAAAAATCAAAATTTTAATAACTTTTATATATTTTTTTTTGTAAAACAGAGATGGCCGAAGCCCTAAGCTCATAGCCCCCTGCCTCCCATGGCCAGCAAGGCTGTGTGCTCCGCCCATAGCCCATCGCCACCCACGGCGGCGGGGCTGTGTGCAAAGCACACAACATCTGTCGTCCACGACGGCGGAACTGTGTGCTTCGCACATAGTGATTGTCGCCCGCGGCGGCGGGGTTGTGTGCCGAGCACACAGTGCCCAACCCCTCGGCGGCGATGATAGCGGTGGTGGTGGCGGCAGGGGTTGGCCTCCCCAGCTGCCCCAAAAATAAATAAAATTTATTTTTATTTACAAAATTTCGTCCAAAAATGAAAAATAGACAAAAAAAAAAAAAAAAACAAACCCCTGGTCTAAAACCAGAACAAAATTTCACCTAGAAATTATAGAAAACAACCTCCTAGTTGCATAAATTTATATGCAAAATAAATATCATTTCACAGCCCCATTTGGGCAAATTTTTATAAGAAAAAGGGCTAAGAGGAAAGATTTAAAACACAATATTATGATGCATTTTTCTGGGTTTTTCCCCAAATCGACCAAGAAATTAAACTCTTCATTTGCATCCCTCTGAGTTTTCTCTTGCTAGATTTAAAACAATTTTTTCTTTAATTTGATTCTTGCTTTGAGTTTCATTTCCAAACCTCAATCATTTTACAAGTTTTCAAAGAAATAACTCATGGGTTTCATTGGATTCATCAACATTTCAAAGATCTCTAAAAAGCATGAAGAGGGTTTAATCTATTTCAAAATGAACAAGCAAGATTAAAGGAGAACCTGATTTTCCTCCACAAATTTGAAACCTTCATCCATGGTGTTCTCCAATCCTTCCCTTGAATCCTGCTCCAACAAAACCTCCATCTCCTTCAAAATTTCCAAAGCAAAACCATAGCCCCCCCCATTTTCCCCAAATTGCCAGCTTTTTAATTCATGAGCTCCTCTTCTCCAAAATAGGGTTTTTTCAATTTGATCCAAAAAAAAACCCTAAAATTCCCACTCACAAAATATCATTTAAAAACATGGGGATTTTTCTAATTTTTAATTCACAATCCAATTTCGAATTTTTAAATTCAAAAGCTCATTTCTAATTTTAAATTCAAAACCCAATTTCGAATTCTTAATTCATCCTTAAGCATTTCCAAATTTCTCATAAAACATAAGCATTTCAAAATTACCAATAAATAATTTCCTCAACAATATTTTTCAAAAGTGGAATTAAAACATATTGATATTTAATTATTTATTTTAATTTAACTCTATTTATTCAGACAAGATTTTTATTTTATTTTAATTAAATCTCAATGTCCATTATAATTTCCATTTCCAATTTCATTTGAATTTAGATATACAATAATGCCAAAATCACTATTTTGTTTAATATATCACTATTAATCTAATTAATTAATAAACTAAATCTAGTTTATTAATTAATCAAACCAATCAATAACCCAATAATTATTTTATTAATTTCATCAAATAAATCAATAAAATAAATCACATTTCAACATTGCAACTCAACACATTTAATCATCAATTAAACTATGCAAGTCATTTAATAAACTTTAAACTTTAAATTAAATAAACACTCAAGGGGAAACTGACCAAGTTAAAACAACTGACCCCGACGACAACCCGACAACACGCTATGACTAGGGTGACGACTTGGCTTGGAAAACCTAGCTACTATCTCCCAATCAATTACCGTTGGTAAATGGACATGCTCAGACCTGTGAAGCCAGGTGGAGTCGATGTCATGTACCTACCAACCTGCAGCAAAGAACATGTCGAATGTGCAAAATATATATGTATGTTATGATCAAACACACCGTGAAGAGGGAATCTTGGAATTGTAGGGCGCTCACAAGCGAGTGATACAATCCGCCCCTTTCACCAATATAGTATCATTAACTGACGCATCTAACATTAGAGATATGCTCAATAGCATAAACATCATTAAATCAAATATATTCTAAGTTACTCCAAATCATGTCATAAGGATAACATCAGAATAAAAGAACATCTCATCAACATATAACTTCACATCGTTTAACAACCATGATCGCAAGTAATTAAATTCCAAAGTCAAAGAATGTTCAGACACAATCGTCACATCATAATATAACATGCGCATCACTAAACAATTCATGATCAAACAATCACTAAGTTCACAGTCACATCATAAGCATAATCAAACATTACCAAGAAAACACTGTCGATCCAAATATCCAAAACGGAGGGGTGTTACATAGATGTGGAGGAATTGTATGTGTATCCCATTTGTTATTGTTGTTAAAAAAATGTTTATCAAGAATTTCTAGGGTGTTTACATTTACATGATTAGGAAGACCCATTTGTGAGAAAAATTCCTATTTATGTAGTGGCAATGTTGTTTGTGCATCTGTTGGAGATCAAATTTCGTCACCTTCTTCTTGGTTAGCTTCAATGTTTATGATGTGGTTGACATGCCAAACAAAGTATTAGTTGAGATTCATTTCCTTCCAATGTACAACAATCTCATATTTACTGATTCCAATATCTATGGGTATGTCATGGAAATGCTTGTATAAAAGTAGATCACTCCAAAAAAATGTCTCAAACTGTTTTGAATCCTCATTTGGAATGCTATGAAATAGTGGAAAGATGTGTATGATTTCTTTTTGGTTCTTACATCTCCACTTGCACCCTTTGCGAAAGGCAAAAAAGGAGAGAGATTTTGCAGAGTCAATCAGTGTTATTATTTCCATGTCAAGAGGTCGTTGCATATAGGAATGTAGATAGTGTAATGGTAATGTGTCTCCATCTATATTTCTTCTAATTTGATGGACTTTCCGACCAACATTTAATGTGAAAAATGAGCGGTTGCATATAACTAGAGTTAATTTTTGTAGCATGTGGAAGGTTTCTTGGGCACCTATGTCATGGTCTACAACAATATTTGTGATCAATTTTCTATATTCATGTTAGCATGTTGATACAAATCTTAGACTTTCTTTCTACCTTAGCTACATATTTGGCAATGTATCTAAGGACATGCATTTTTGAAACTACAGGTTGGCAATCCATTTTAGCTCTCGATATTGAAAGAATGTCTAGATTGTGTATATTTAATCTATCATCATTACAGATGGGATAATTTTTTTTTTCTTATTTCATCACATGATAAGGTAGACATGGCACATTCAATCTAGGATTCTTTGTATCGACATGCTAGAGGTTGATCCTTTATATGTAGGAAAGTTGCTTCAGTACATTTTTGTGTGTCTTTGGACATGGTTGAGCAAATCTTCGTAGTCATCAAGTATATGTCTAGAGAATATTTTTGGCGTACTTAGTAGGAAAGTGTCATCATGTCCAGATCAATGTGGTGTGTTAATTCTTTTAGATGGTGTCCATGGGTTCCATGCATGACATATTTTTCAAATAATGCTTTTTCTTGTTCAACTTCTATATTGTTGTGCTAGTCAAGCTTGTCCATGTATGGTGCATTAGTAAGACAAAGAAAGCCATGTATGCGTGGAGAACCTCGATGTTGCCATTCATATCTATACAAATAATTTGTTGCATTTAAGAGCTTTCGTACTACTTCATGAAATATGGCAAACCTTTGGTACAAGTATAATGATGTCATATGTGGGTTATTAACTATTTTTTCCACTTGAGTTTTGTTAGTTTGTGGTGCACCTAAAATACCATTTGGAAAAAGCCTATGTAAATTTGGCCATTTAGTATCTATTGCACTCAAAGTGAAAAATAGAGTGGGGTATGTGCAAGATCATGATGGGCCAAAAAGTGGTGATATGATGGGTATGTGCAGGGTATGTGGCTGATGACTTTTTTTTACCCAAAATTGATGAAATGAAATGGGTTTTTAAAGTAGATTCTCAACTTTCCACCAATATAAATTATGCTTTATTTTGAATTTAATGAATAATTATTATTCTTTTTCTATTTAAATTATGACTAAAGTCTTGATTGATAGGATGATTGAAAACCATCTATAGCTTTCAAATGGTATCACATTTTTTGAATCTAAAACATGTGTCACATTCTATTCTTTGCATACTATAGGATTAAAAAAAAATTCATGAAGTTTTGACCAAGTTAAGGTGGTCAAACATACGAGTTTTATATTTTTTTAAAGTTGTAATAAAAAATCATAATTAATTATTTACTTGGAAAAAAATTACAAAGAAATATGCATCACATGAGGACATGAGTCCTCTACTTATATCTAAAATATTATAAAAAACTATTATCATTTTATTGTGGTTAGGGTGGTCAAACAAACACCCGATTCTTATTTTTTCCCTGAAATTTAAGTACTACTACATTGAAATTTCAAATTTTCACCAAAGAGATTTTTTTAAATAAACCTAGTAGTTTAGAAACTAAATTCAATTTTCTATAGATTCTATTCTTACCTAATTTTGAAATAATATAGATAACTTATTCAAATTTTTACGTCAAGTTGCCTAACTCTGATTTTTCTAAAATTTTCACCACTTAAGGGCCTATTTTTTCCATGATGATCCTACACATACCTAGTGGGTGAGCCAATTTGGTTGATCATGTTTGATAGCTCACCTCAACAATTATTCTAGTATGAACATGTTCCTCTTATGGAAGAACCAAAGTGCATCAATTGTTCAACTCATGGAGTGTCAACCAATTGTTCCATATGGGTACGAAGGCTTTCAATGATTGTTGGTATACAATCCTCTCCATTTTTCTTAACAAAAAATAGTGCAAGTCCTTAGCTATGGTGGCACATTATAAGGTTAAAAAACAATTTAATACCAAAATCTTGGATGGCTACCAAATCTAGAGTCATGAAATTTCATTAAGTGATATATATATATATATATATATATATATATATATATGTAGTTTGACTTGTTTATAGCAAGGTTGCATGTACAATGCAATGCCAATTGCAAAGAGTGTGGGAAAATCCATATGAAAAATTTCCTCGGTTTTGTATTCTTTGATTGGTGAGGATTCCAACTATGGCCATGGTATGATGCTGTCAGGTTCATCAGTGACTTGCAAGCTTTCTTTAATGATTTCTAGTTTTGGTCGATGATTTGGAAGTCTAACCATAAAGGATGATGAATTGGTTAGTTCATTTTCTAGCTGTTTGATATAATGCAAAGGTGTTTGATCTTGGTCATGTGCAAATTCGGCTTGAATATTTATGGTATGAAGCATGTTTGAAAAGTTTGTATTGGTAGACAAGAGTAGTGCTAGCGAGTCAACATCTATTCCAACATCTATGTATTAAAAATCATGTGTGATTTTATATTGTAATGCAACACACATTTTTTACTTACATAACAGTCATAGTGGTTTCCTTGTGTATGGAATCTATGAACTATTAGAACATCCAAGTTTGTCAATCTATGTGGAAGGTATTTTGCTATCATTTTGATATCTTGTGGGAAACTAATTGTATGACCACTATATTTGTATTGGACACCATGAGTGTGAGTGACTTGAATAAATGGAATCACTCGTGCTAATAGTATCTATTTTACCTAGGTTAGGTTTTTTAATTCAAGTGGTTGTTGTCCTAGGTCCATGTTATTAGATGATGAAAAATGATGTCTACCTTTTTCTTGAAAGCATCTGCTACAAATGGAGCCATTAGATGTTGAATTGGTACACATCCCAAGGTAGCAATCAATACATAATGTACATGTTTGTAAATTTTCTAGTGCATCTATCCTTTTTCAAAATCTTTTGGAAGTTGTAATGAAGTTATTTATTTCTGGTAATGTTGTTGTTTGAGTGTAAATAGTTTGTGTTGTTTCATGGGAACTCATGGATGTTGTTTAGGCATATTGTCCTATTGGGGAAGAATTTGTGTGGTCATGTGCACTCATTTTGAACTAATTTGAATGAGTATTGCTTGGTCGAGTAGTAGTTGGGTGGTCCATGGATTGGATAGATTGTTGTTCCATTTGACACATATGACATCAAATACTTATTTCTTCTTCATGGCATGCATAGTAAGCTTGGCTTCTTTTGCGAGACTTTAACATTTTCATTTTATTTTGAATATATTAAGTTGGATCATTTGTAGGGGTGGGGATTGCCATCTAGAAAGGGAAATAGTAGGTCTTACTATAGATGCAAGCAATAATGATAATGTATGCAAGTAGAGAAAATTAATTAAAACAAATAGAAAAAACACCAGGCTAAAAAGAACCAAGTACTTTGTAGTTTATGGCAACTCAATAGTTGTGTGACAACATGAGACAAATATACAGTTGAAACATCACACTACACCCACCAATTGACTTTACTTGTAGTTGATTGGCTTAGAAAATTATATTGTCAAGTTATTATGTGCCTACATATTGAAAAATGGAATATGATTATTGTTATGTTAAAAGATAAATATTGTATCACAATTTTTACAAAACTATATTAAAAAAATTAATAATAGATTGTAAAGCGATCCAAAATCTAGAGAAAAAGTCAAAATCAAATCTAGAAAATGTACCAAAAAAAGAGAAATCCAAAAATTGTCAATGCTAAATTCAGAAAATAAAAAGTTCAAATCTGAAATTCAAAACTATCAAAGCATAAGATCCATATGTTCAACCTAATTTACAAGTTTTCTAGCTAAATTTGGAGTGTAATGTAGTTATGTTAGATTGTGTACCAGTGGCATGCTAAATCCTTTTTTTCAACTTGGTTGTTGGATTGTAATTTAATGATCTTTTCAAATCATATAGTTTTTCAATTTGGAAAAAATAATAAATATTTGACTATAAATGAACTATCTAGTCAAGGTACGTGACATCTACTACTCTATTCTCTATTTTGCAAAAAAATCTAGTAAATGACACTTCCTGTTAATTAAGTTTATAGTTTTCTAAGTAATAACCTATTCTCCACAAATGATGGAAAAAAAGAGTTGTGCAATTGTTAGATTGAATTATACATTATACCTTGCAAGTTAGCATACACAATTTTATGAATTAAGATATATTGGACATTTTATTAATAGTTTCATTTTACTAAAAATATAAAGTTAACATGCTTTGGAAATCTAATATGTAGGTCTTAGCTTCAAATGATGATTACGTGTGATTGATTGTACTTCAAAAAGTGATGCATAAGAGCAACATGTTGCCAAGTTCATTACAAACCTTTAGGAATAAAAATATATTGGATGTTTTATTAATAGTTTCATTTTGCTAAAAATTAAAAAAGTTAACATGGTTTGGAAATCTAACATGTAGGTCTTAGCTTCAAATGATGATTAGGTGTGATTCATTATACTTCAAAAGGTGATACAGAAGAGAAACATGTTTCCAAGTTCATTACAAACCTTTACAAGACTTTGCTTTAGTAGTGAAGTAACCTTGTAAGAACGTACAAGTATCATAACTACAATATCAAGTATTATATGTATTGGACATGGCAGAGAGTCCTTGTAGCAACAACTTATTTTCCCCTTCAAAATCCAATTTATCATTTTGTTAATTGTTTCTTTTAAGCGTCTTTGACTACTAGTTTCATCAGCTACATATGAAAGGGTGAAGATATGGTATTTGAAGAAAGCTTGTTTAATTAGAGCTACAACACTCATTTCTACTTCTAGGTTGAATTGCAACATATATAAATCTTTTTGTAGAGATACCAAGAAAGCTAGTGGTTGAATCTTCGAAAGCAACATCCCACAATGTTCCAATATGATCTTCTAGCTTTATTTGAAGTACATACATGTAATTACAATCTACAATTATAAATTTACACTTTGAGCAATACCATGACTCATCTTTAGCTTCCACAACTCTTTTTTACAGTGTTTTCCTTCCAACACAAGGGGACAAGATGGAAAAAAGAGAGAGTTTGATTTGATGAATTACACAGTTGCTTTGGAAATGCATTGGGTAGATTGGTTCATGCGGAAAAAAAAATCTTCAATAGAAGCAATTGTCTTTTTTATTATTACGAGCGAAAAATGCACAACTTTTGTAGAGGATGACAAAAGAGTAGTTCCATTCTATGAGAACCAAGATTTTAGTTGTTTTGTTTCATCTATGATTGGGCCAACAAATAGTTGTGTACTTGCCTGAGTACTTACCACCTTTCCATTATATTTTATGATGTGTCCATTTTTTATTGCAAGAGAAACAACATTATGTGAGAGGTACATCTCTTGGAGCTATGCGCCTTGTTTCTAAGTAGTTGGACCCCATAGAGTCACATTAGTAGGAGAGGAAGTCATATCCATTAGCTTAATGACCCTTCTATGAACTTTTGAACCATTTCTTCTTCTTATTGTAGAGCTTGGTTCAACACAAACAACAATTCCAATAACATCAATAAGGGAATTGTTGGTGATGTGGAGAATTTCGGTGAGGGTTGTGAAAGAAAATGGAGGCTTTGGAATTGCAAGATCATTTTCAGAGGGTGAAACCTTGGAATCATCTTGAAAAAAAATCTCAAGTTGGCTATTGATTTTGTTGTATAATCTATTAGCTGATTTAACAGTCCCCCTAGATATTGTATAGATGGCTTCAACTTCAACATTCTTGTAATGAATTTCTTC
The DNA here is from genome assembly GCA_007258455.2 of Sequoia sempervirens. Lineage (NCBI taxonomy): Eukaryota > Viridiplantae > Streptophyta > Pinopsida > Cupressales > Cupressaceae > Sequoia > Sequoia sempervirens. Next base: position 612 of record VDFB02172931.1, on the reverse strand, counting down.
CACATCATTGAAGGAAGTGACATGTATCTCAGTACCATCAAAGTCATTAATTTCAAAGGAGAATACATGTCCTTGCCCCTTTTGAGTGTTGAAATTGTGCATTTACTTTTTCATTGTGACACGACACTTGATAAGCCATCTTGTTTGAAATAGGTTCAAATGTTTGATGGGAGTAATGATGGGCGCACTCTCTTTCATCTGGTGGGATGAGCTTAATCCAAATAGGGTTCTTTGTGGATTTTTATTTGGTACAATGTCATTCTTAGGCATATTTGTGGATGATGCAGGTGAATGTGTGGCATGTAGATGCTGGTTTGGTTCATCAAACAAATAGATTGTCTGACCAATGATATGATGGTACGAACATGTCATTTCTAGGTTTGAAATGATAATCCACCCGTATAGTTAAAAGGAGTAAGTAGCGTGAATAGTATGTTAGAAGTCAATAAGATATCAACTAATCACAATCTCTCACCTTGACATGCAAATAAGAGGGAAACTATATGCTACAAGTAGAACTATAGATCCCTTTTGGATTTCTTCTAAATCAATGGATGTATTGTATTTCTTTGGAAGAGTAGCCTTTTTCTTATGAACTCCATTAGATAGATC
>VDFB02172929.1:0-11700 GCA_007258455.2 Sequoia sempervirens | reverse complement strand
TACTGTGTCATTATTGTCTTGAATTGTTCATTTGTAGAACTTTTATGATTTTAAAGCAAGTTCGATGGTTTAGATCATGTCTTTGACTCCTCTTTTTAGGAAATGTGTATGAGAATTATTTTATGTCATTGAATGATTTTTTTATGCTTCTATTTCTAAATTCTATTATTCTAGGACATAGAAGATTGTTGAATAGGCCCTTAAATCATATTCAAAAGATAGATTTACCATGCCTTATATCTAAATGCATCGCCTTACTTAGACCTTTATTTTTTATATCTACTTCCTTTTCCCATTCCAAAACCCCAATTACAGAAGAAGTTGACTTCTTAAAAAACCCGAAGGTCACTCAGTTTAGTGCAATTGGTCCCCCCATTATTTGGGTTTCCCATAAAGGTTGTTACCTTGCCAATTTTTGGCATCATCAAAATACACAACGTGTATCATTCTGAGTTCAAGTGTTGTTTGTGCCAAACAATGATAGATAACATTAAGGGGTAGATCACTTCGGTAGAAGTTTTGTAGGGGCAGCAAGATCAAAGCTAGTTTGAATGCAAATAATCCAAGGGTGAAGGACTAGATGTGCTGCCAAAAAATGAGGTATACTCTATCAGATCCAAAGGAGGATTTCCTCCCAAGTTCTGGATGTTGCACTTCAAAAAATTCAAATCCAAGCAATGAGTAGAGCAGGCTTCGAACTAATCAGTCCCTTAGGTAAGACCTTTGTTGAACATAGATTGTAATTCTATTATACCAATAATGTAGCAGAGTATGAAGCACTAGTGCATGGGTTACTTATTGCATTATGAAAAAGGGTTAAAATGTTACAAGTATTTGTGGATTCATAGTTGGTCATTAAACAAGTTAAAAAAATGTACTCATGCTATGACGGAAGGTTAGCTAACTATAGGCATAGGGTGTGGGATCTAATACAGGGGTTTGATGCATTTAATATTGAGTTAATTGTCTAAACTAAAAACCAAACTGCTAATGCATTAGCATAGGTAGCCAATACCTTGTAGCATTTATGATTAACTAGCCTGAAGCAATTTAGAGTAGAACTCACCCCCATCCCATCAGTGCCACATAATGTGACCAATTTCTAGGTGTTTGAGGATCACAATTATATCCTAGACTTCATTATCATCTTGGATGTGTTTGCTTCTTAGATTATAGACGAAGTAGAGCCGAAGGAAACAGAGCTTGATATAGAAGGTGTCATTAAATTGAAGACCAATACAATATGCAGAGGTATGGTTTAGTTAGAAAGCATCTGGTGTAGTCACGGTATGAGGGTTCTAGGAAGAACAGTTCAGACCATGCAACAATGAGTCTACACAGCGGAAACAACATAGAAAATTGATGTGTAAACATGAATCTTCTTTAATATAGAATGCTTACTTGAAAAATTGGTGAAAAGGAAAATATCTAGGCACACAGGCTGTGCCTTAAAGGCTTACAAACATATTATGGCCTAATTGGCCTTATTACATGCCCCCAGGGAGTTATTATGAAAATTAATCTAAATCTGGTGATGATGTTTCAATTATTTCCCACTAACTGGCTGATGACTACCAATGACTACAATGCTTAGAAATAGGTTTCTCAAGCTCCAAAATAGATCCGCATCAGCCACAAGGTTGACTAACCTAGGGAATGCCCAAATATGTATGTTGGCCTCAAATGCTTCGTCAAGAAATAATGAACAATAACTCTTGGTTGAAAAGCTCAAATGATGCAATCAATGAGTACGTACAATAGTCAGCTCCATGAGCTGAGAATGATGATGAGGCAACATCTGGAAATGAACTAATGAATTGGTATTGGATGCAATGCAAGAAAGAACTATTTTTGGTTGATACAGAATTGCTTTACAACAAAGGATGCTCCTACATTAGACACCCAAGGTTGAAAGAAAAGCGAGTCCCTCACTTTCTAGGGTTAAGAGGAAAACCAAGATGGTCCACCTCATCTTGAGGAATCCATGATGAATCCTCCATTGGTCTACCTTTCCACTTCACAAGATATTTTGTGTAACGCTTGTTCCTTGTACTTCTTCCGGTTTTAAGGTATCCGGAATCTACTCAATCTCCTCAGTTCTTGATGTTATAGCTGCTCTTTCAAATCTACTTCCCTTACTACTTGCCACTTGATTCTCCTTTATGAAATTCATATATGTCAGCCACATTGAAAATAGGTGATATGCCCAATGTCTCTAGTAACTCCACTTCATATGAATTTCTAGAATCAAACTTCCTCATCTTCACCTTGTTGTAAGTACCAATTGGGAATGCCTTCTTCCTCAAATATACCATTACTATATCTCCAATAAAAAATTCCTTATCTCTGGTGTTCATTTATTGTCTCCTTATATTTACTATTCAATTCTTTCAAATGCTTTTGAACTTGATTATGCAATGTCTTCATGAAATCTGCAAACTCTTCTACCTCTACACTCTTTTTATTTTCCATACAAATGTCTCTTAACTCCGCAACACCTCTAGGATTCACTTCAATAACAATATGAAATGGTGTCTTCCCCGTACTCTGGTTCATTGAATTATTGTATGGAAATAATTCCTATGGGAAAACTACATCCCAACTTCCTACCTTGTCTCCAACCAAACATCTCAACAAGTTACTCAAACTTTTTTTCACTACCTCTATTTTTCCATCTTTCTATGGGTGATATGCTAAACTGAACTTCAAATCATTTTCCATCTTCTTACACAACGTCTTCTAAAAGTATCCAATGAATTTGGTATCTCTATCTAAAATAATACTCTTAGGTAATCCATGCAATCTCACAATCTCCTTGAAAAATAAATCAGCAACATGTACAAGATCATTAGTCTTCTTACAAGGGACTAAATGTGCCATTTTATAAAATATTTCCACTACTACCATGATAGAATCATAACCCCTATGTGTTCTAGGTAATCCCAATATAAAATCCATGCTCAAATCTTCCCAAGGTCATTCTAGTACTATCAATCATTTTTACAATCCAATATTCTAACTATTCCCTTTTGCAACTTGAAAAATTATGCTCTTTTGAACATACGTCCTTACATCCTTATATATTTGTGGCCAAAAATAATGTTCACTCACCAAAGCTACTATTTTTTCCACTCCAAAATGTCCTGCTAATCCTCCACTATGATTCTCTTTGATTAGATTATCCCTCATTGAACTCCTCGGAATACACAACTCACTTCCCTTGAATAACATACCTTCTTGAATGAAATAATTCAACCATTGGCTTTGGTCTGTCACTACTGGTTCTTTACATGATTTCCATGCTTCACCAAAATATGCATCACCTTCATACATGTGCTTCAATTCATCAAATCCCAATACTTCTACTCTCATCTCTATCAACAAATTCCTTCTTCTACTCAACGAATCCACAACTTTGTTTGACTTTCCACTTCTATGCTTCAACACAAATGTGTAACTCTGCAAGAATTTGACCCGTCTCATATGTCTATGATTTAGCTTCCCTTGATTGTTCAAATATTACAAAGCTTGGTGATCTATATATAAGACAAATTCTTTGGGCAACGAGTAATGTCTCCACTTCTTCAAGGCTTGAACTATTGCGTAAAATTATTGATCATAAACTGAGTATCTTCTTCTAGCATCATTCAACTTCTCATTGGAATAAGCTATAGGCCTTCCTTCTTGACTTAACATTGCTCTAATTTCATTTCAACTTGCATCACAATCTACTTGAAATACTTTGTCAAAATATGGTAATGCTAACACTAGCTATTTTGTCACCTTTTGCTTCAACAACTCAAAACTCTTTTATGCTCCGGATGTACACTTGAAATCCTTCTTGTCTCCTCTCATTGTCTCTGTCATGGGGTTATAGACGCTACTAATTTTTTCGATAAACTTTCGGTAGAAACTTGTGAGTCCATGGAATGATCTTACTTCCCCAATATTTACCAGTGTAGGCCAATCAAGGATGACTTTCACTTTCTCTGGATCCATCTTCAATCCTTCAGCAAAAATAAAAAAATCCCAAATATACCAATTTTGTCTTCATGAAACTATACTTCTTGACATTAATCAACAACTTCTCTTCCCTCAACCTCTACAATACTTTCCAGATGTACAACAAGTATTCTTTTTGGGTTTTACTGAAAATCACAATATCATCCAAGTAAACAATGACAAATTTTCCCAAGAATTTCTTCAATACTTCATTCATCAATATAATGAAAGTACTCAGTGCATTTTTCAATCCAAAATGCATGAATAACCACTCATAAAATACTTCATTTGTCTTGAATGCAGTCTTACATTCATCTCCTTCTTTGATTTTTATTTGATGGTATCCACTCTTTAGGTCAATCTTTGTAAAATATTTTGCTCCACTCAAACAGTCCATGATATCATCCATCCTTGGCAATCAAAATTTATACTTGACAGTGGTCCTATTAATTGTTCTTGAATCTGTACACATTCTCCATTCTCCATCTTTCTTAGGTGCAAGTACAATAGGTACCACACATGGGCTCAAACTTTCTCTAATCAGTCCTCTTCTTAACAGTTCTTGTATTTGTCAGTTCAACTCTACATTTTTTGTCGGTGTCATTCTATGTCCTGCTTTATTTGGTAAACTCACTCTCGATATTAGATCTATTTGATGGTTGATACTCCAAACCTTTGGTAAACCGTTTGGTACATTGTCAAAAATGATGTCCTCATACTCGGCCAACAATTCCACAACTTCTTTACATTCTTTGGTGGGGTTCTCTATCACCGGATCATTTCTTTTCTTTAGAATCAATGCAAAACATGCATTCTCATGCCTTAGTCCATCAAGAAATTTCCTTCCATCTACCAAACATTGTTTAGTAGTGCCACAAAATTCTTTCTTTTCCTCTTGCTCCAATGGTATCAACTTGATTCTTCTTCCATTTGATGTCATGGTGTAAATATTCCTTATTCCATCATGAATTTATTTTTTATCATATTGCCATGGTCTTCCTAGCAGTAAATGACTTGCATCCATAGGAATAATATCACACAATACTTCATCCCTATATGATCCACTATGTAATTTCACCAAACATTGTTCATTCACCAATATCTTATGATCATCTTGAATCCATGCTATCCTATAAAGGTTTAGGTGTTTCGATCTCTTCAAATTTAGCTTCATTACCATCTCCTTTGAAACTAGATTATCAGTGCTACCACTCTCAATGATAAATTTACATGTACCTATCCTGCTAACTTACATCTGGTTCTAAATAAAATTTTCCTCTATGGTGGTTCCTCAATTACTTCCTCATGTATCAAAGCTCTTCTCATTACCAATGATTCACCTTTTTTTGGTTTTCCACATAGATTAGGCGATTCAACATGTTCTTCCACTACATAAGTTGCTCTTCCATTATGCATAGATTTCTCTCTAGTACTTCCTTGATGACACTCAAATGCTCTATGTCCTTCACCTCCACAATTGAAATAGGTTCCTCGAAATAGTATTCTCTTAGATCCTCTTTCATGTTTCCAGATTCCCTTGTTATCGTAAGAATTATGGCCTCCTCTGTTACTAGGGTAGAAAATTTGATATTCTCTTCCTTTGTGGTATGGTTTGGTATCCTTTTCTTCACTTCGATAGGGATTTGAATCTTTGTTTGGCTCCACATATGGTCTTCTTTCTCTAGACTGGTTTCCACTCTTCTGAAATCTTCCTCTTGCACTTCTTTTTCTTTTTTCAAACTTCTTGTTTAGTTTCTCTTCCACTTTCAATGCAAACTGGTATGCTTATTCAATAGTTTTCATCTTCACTGAATTCTTCTTGGATGTTTGTCCTGAATCCATTGATATATCTTGCAATATTTTTTTTGCTTGCTTCACTATGGCTAGTTTTGATGATTAGCTTGTAGAATTCCTCAATATACTCCTTCACAAATCTTTCCTTTTGTCTCAAGTTCTATAATCTCTTTGGTAATTCAAGTTCATAATCTTCTGGTATGAATTGATACTTCAATTTGGTCACTATTCTATCCCATTTGATGCTTCTTTCTTTGCCTCTTCTGTTTTGGTCCAATTGAACTTCTTTCCACCATAATGCAGCATGGCCTTTCAATTTTGTTTTCACAAATATGACTCTTTTTAGATCTTCAATTTCTTCATATTCAAAGTATTCCTCCATTTCATTTATCCAGTCAATCAACTCTTCTGGATTCAAATTTCCTATGTAATTTTGGATTTCAACTCTAGGTGGCTTACCAATTTTTGAAATTGCTTTCAACATCTTTAATTGATCTAATTATTATTCTTCATCATCTAGGGTTTCTACAATTATATTCACATGTTCTACTTCATCATTAATTTCCTCCTAATTCCTAGGGTTTAAACCTCGCCTTTGGTCTTTTTCAATCGCATCCAACCTTACTCGCATTTTGTACATCATCTCTAACCTTTCATCCATTCTTCCAACAACATTTTCCATAGAAGGTAATCTCCTTGGTGACATATCTCCTCTTGAAATTGGTGAAACTACCTCAATTTGGTGATCTAGCTACAAAGGTTTCAACTGCCTCACAATCGACAATCGGTTCAAAATAGTTGCAATCTGCCTCTAGTCGGTGATTTTTTCACCTCAAGAAATTCCTTCTGGAATCAAAACTCACTCTAATACCACTTGGCGTAGTCATGGTAGGATGTTTTTAGGAGGAATGGTCTAGACCGTGTAGCGATGAGTCTATAGAGTGGAAAAAAGACAAAAAATTGATGAGCAAACATGAATCTTCTTTAATAAAGAATGCTTTCTTGCAACATTGGCCACAAGGAAAATATCTAGGTGCATAAGTCATGCCTTAAAGGATTACAAACATATTCTAGCCTAATTGGCCTTATTACATCCCCCTAAAGGGTTATTATGAAAATGAATCTAAATCTGGTGATGATCTTTCAATTATTTCCCACTAACTAGTTGATGACTACCAATGACTACAATGCTTATAAATAGGTTTCTCGAGCTCCAAAATAGATCCATGTTAGCCACAAGGTTGATTAACTCAGGGAATGGCCAAATATGTATGTTGGCCTCAAATGCTTCACAAAGAAATTATCAATGATAACTCCTAGTTGGAAAGCATAAATGATGCAATCAATGAGTAAGTGCAATAGTTAGCTCCATGTGTTGAGAACAATGATGAGGCAAGATCTAGAAATGAACTAGTGAACTGCTACTAGATGCAATTCAAGAAAGAACTATTCTTGGTTGATATAGGATTTCTTTACAACCAGGGATGCTCCTGCATCAGGATCTTTGACATTGACCATATAAGGGATCAAGATCAGTAGACCAAGAAGGACTCCATAGATAGTCAATGTGATGCACATAATTTGGGTACTACATAAAATGTAAAGAAATTTTTTATTGGAAAAGTTTGTATTCCTGAAGAAAGGAAAGGAATAATTGATTCTCTACATACGTACCATGATGTGATAGCTTTGGGTTATGAGGACCTCAAGACTTATGATACTTCAATCATTACTCCCTTTATCCCCCTCAAACTAGATGCAAAGCCCTTTAGGTAGTGACATTTTCCAATCAAAGTACTATTGGAACCCATTATTTTCAAAGAGGTGAAGAAGTTGTTGTGTGGACATATTATCTTCCCCATTCAACATTCCACTTGGGTGGTCAATTTGGTTCCACTTTGAAAAAAGAACAAAGAAATTAGGTTGTTCATTGATTTCAAAAATTTAAACCAAGCCTCAAGAAAGCATAACTATCCAGTGCCTTCATTGGATGAAGTATTTTAGATTGTGAATGGCAAGCAAATGATATCCTTCTTGAATGGCTACTCGGGCTACAACCTGGTTATGGTGCAGTATGAGGAAAAACACAATAATTCCTTCACTACAAAATAGGGTACATTTGCATACAGAAGGATTTCTTTTGGCTTAATCAATGCAAGAGTGACATTTTAGTACACTATGGATATTTCCTTCAAGGACTTGATAGGTAAATGTATCATCATCTACATGGATGACTTCACAATGTTTTCATAAAAGAGAGGTGATCATGTCTCTGATTTATGTAAGGTGTTCCAAAACTGTTGAGAGTTTGGAATTTTATCAAATCCAAAAAAGTGTATCTTTGGAGTAACTGAGGGAAAATTGGTGGGGCACATAATCTCAGAGAATGGCATATCAATCGATTAGGAACACATTTAGGCTATCTTAAAGATTCAACCCCCTAAAAGTAAGAAAGAAATGAAGTCCTTCTTTGGGAAGTCTAACTTTTTTAGGAACTTTATTACAGGGTTTGCTAAGATCGTGAAATAACTGAATGCTATGCTCAAGTAGGACGCTAAGGTTGAATGGACACTAGAGGCCAAGTAGGATTTGGCAAAAATAAAGAGGGCCATCACAAATTATCCTACGCTCATTAGCCTTGATTATTCAAATCCACTCTATGTATACTCATTCACTTCATATCACTCATGTGCTAGCATGTTGATGCAAAAAGATGATGAAGGAAGTGAACATCCAATTTCCTTCATGAGTGCTCCATTGAAAGATGTTAAATTGTGCTATCCCAATGTTGAAAAGTAGGCTTATGACCTAGTTCATGACATCAAGAAGTTCAGGCACTATATCCTAAGGAATAAAGTATTTTCTATTGTCTTAAACCCATCTGTTAAGATATTGTTGATGCAAAATGAGCTAGGGGAAAGGTGAGAAAAGTGGGTTACATTGTTGTAGGAGTATAATATGGAGATACAACCAATGAAGATGGTTTGAGGTCAGGCTCTCACACACACAATGGAAGAAATCTATTTAGAACTCATTTCCCAATAATACAACCTAGAGGATGTTTCTCTAGATGAATGGTATGATGACATTGTATACTATCCGTTGAAACAAAAATTTCTACCATGCTTACAAGGAGCCTAGAAACAAGCTCTACAACTAAAAAGTAGTAGCTATATGCTGAAAGGTACCATGTTGTACAAGAAGAACCATGAAGCGATCTACCTCCAATTCCTGGGAAAAGCTAAAGTTGTTGAAGTGCTTTGGGAATTTCATGATAAGTTCAAAACGAGGCATGGATCAAGTCCTTCAAAAGCCCACCAAATCTTTCAAGTCTAATACTACTGGCTGACACTGTTCAAAGATGCTCACAACCACGTTCGGTTATGCCATGTTTTCCAGACTATTGCCACCCAGGAGAGGTATTTTGTTGTTACATTACAACTGGTTTTTGAGGTAAGGCCATTCAACTAGTGGGGACTAAACTTCATTGGTTTGGTCAACCTACAATCTTCTATGAGACACATGTACATTATATCCACAACTAATTATTGTACTAGATGGACATAGGCTATTTCTTGTAGACAATGTACAATATAGGCAGACCGTACCTAGCATAAGGAAACCTTAGGGAATTCCCCATATCACCTCATTTATGGTCTAGAACATGTCTTCCCGATTCACATTGAGATTCCCATGCTACAATTTATCAACACCTACTATGAGGAGGGAGAACATATTGATGCCCGTCTGGTTGAACTGCTCCACTTAGAAGAGAAGCAAGATGAAGCTGTAGGAAATTTTTCCAAACATCAAGGCGATGTTAAAAGATGGTTTGATCATAGAGCCTGGATCAAGGCCTTTAGAATTATTGATCTAGTGCTATATTGGGATAAGTTCCATGAGAATAAAGGTGGAAATGATATTCGACAAGCTTTAGCTTGGTCCCTTTCAGATTTCTGAAAACCTAAGAGATAATGCCTTCTACCTAAAGACCCTTATTGGAAAATATGTCCCATTACCAATCAACAAGCAATAATTAAAGCATTATTTCCTTGCCTAAGTTGTTCTAGCTCACTACTATACATAGTTAGAGTAGGTTTTTTGCATTGTGCTTTATTTTTCTTTTCTTTCATTTGTTTTTCCAACTTTTATTTTTGATGAAGGTGTTGCTTGGTCTTGATGTGGTGGTTGTGCTTGGCCTGGTCAAAAGGTCTACTTTGTTGCACATTCCCGTTTGTTCGGTGGATAAGTATTCATGAGTTATCAAGGATTTTTTTCTTGCTTCAGTGAATGAGGTTTCCTCAGCTAAAATCTTGTTTGACCTAGAAGGAAACCCTTGTCTGAATCCTTTCAAATTTATCTCAGTCTTTATGCAACACACATCTTTAATACTCCTAACAAGATATACGGTAGTTATCATGAGGCCTTGACAAGTGAAAAATCCTAAATCTACTTCAATGACCACTGTAATCTACAAACCTTGGTATAGGCCTCATGGCTTATTCGGTAACAAAAAGAAACTAAAAGGTATAAAAGTAGAAAATAAAGAAAAGAGAAAAAGAAGAGGAAAGTATTGAAAAACAAGCAATTGTGTGGGTGTGTGAGCAACTCTATTAGGGCTATGGATTCCTAACTGGAAATAGAGCAATGTTCATGGGGATTGTAGTGACAACTCCATCGGGGCTATGGATGCCTGATTGGCAGTGGGGTAATGTCTAGGTTACTTTTGGAGTTAGATTACTTACATAGATTGTCTTGGTTGATTGATCGCCTACCTCTATAGTTTATGAGGGAGGTGAATTAACTCACCATGCACACTTCTAAGATTTATGTGGCTCAATTTAGCTAAGGATTTTATTCTCCTGTGATCTTTGGGTTCACCTGATGATGCCTTGCTTCTAGGCTATGAAACTAGAGATTGTAGGTTTCATATGAATCCTTATGCTTGGAACGATCGATAGTGTTCCCCAATAGAGTCTCCATTTTTTGTGCCTTCTACACACATGCCTCGCTTGGAATGGGGACCCCCTCTTTGTTTTTTCCTTCTGTCGGGTTGGTTCATGTTTGCATTGTTCTTTGTGCTCCTACTTGAGGAACCAATTGACCAAAATTACTTTAAGTTACAAAATTCCGTCATGTCTAGCCATTTTCCAAGCTTGGAGGGGGGTAGAAAGTTTCATGCAAGTTTCCTTGGTGTGGAAGTCATGCCTTCTGTTGTCATTTGCGAAAGTAGATTTGTGGGTTTCCATTCACAGGGTGTTGTCACCATGTCTCCGTCCTCTACGTCACCCACCCTCCATTTTTCCACAAGGGATTTTTACCCACCACTTTTGTTCCTTGTGTTTCTGAACTATGTACTCCCGCTTGTTTTTTGAAACTCTTGCAATAAATGCTCACATTAATGGTGATCAAGTTTATAAACAGAAGGGTTGCGATAGATCATTGTAACTTTGAGCATTTTAATTTTAAGAGCCAAACGAGCTACTTCAAGAATGAGTGGATTGAATGATTAAAGCAACATCCTCCTCTTTCCCCCTATGCAACAATAGGTAGGGTTCATTTTCCCACTCCTATTTCTATGTTTTGAGTATGTTGAATGCTTAGGGTTTTGCAATGAAATGCCTGGGGAGGGGATGTTTAGATGATTAAATTTATGAAGGGGCTTTGCATAGACATGATAAATAGCATTTCATGGCATGCTATTTAGAACTTTAAGTGGATTCTTGGCTAAGAAAGCTCTGATTACGGTCAAAATATGGGAACCCAACTAATTCTTAGCCAGCAATCTCTAGATTTCAAGGAATTGCTAAGTATTGGGGTGTTGCAGGTGCTTGTTCAAGGATAGTAGTCTTTGAAATGTTGTTCACATTAGCATAAAAATTAGTGACTTCCACATCACATCAT
>VDFB02172927.1:0-12191 GCA_007258455.2 Sequoia sempervirens | reverse complement strand
AATAGTTTATTTGAAAATTAAATATTATTTGAGGAAAAGGCATTTGAATTGTAAATTTAAATAAAATAAAATAATGCATGTAAATTGAAATATGAGTTTTAAAATTTAAATTAAATAAATCATTAGCATGCAAATTTGAATTAGGCAAGATTGCCGAGAAGTGGTGGAGATGATATTTTGCAACCACTTCTCGACATGTGTGCTGGTGCAATAATTGTTTATTGTTGAGGTTGTTGACGGATATTATCTGGGGATTTGGAAATTACAGAGGCTATTCATTTTCCTCACGGGAAAATTACTGAGCTTCGCAAAATTTCTCTGTTTTGTGTTAATTTGGTAATACTGTATATTTGTGGAGGATCCCTTTGCCTGGAGGATCTTGTGGTTAGTTAAAGCTTTCTTGGATTTGGGGTTTTCTTTGGAGAAGCTTTTGAGAATTGTATGCTACAGGCAAGAGGATTTCTCCTATAGGAAGCTTTCATATTACAGGTATTTTTCTTGTTTGATTTGTTTCTTTTCTTTAAAAGTTAAAAAAAGGGAATTGCTTTGTATTTCAGATCTTCTTGGGAGTTTTGTAAATTTTTTTATTTAAACAGTAGGAAAGATTTATGAAGGATTTATGTGTTTATCAGTTGTTAAATCTGGTAAAGAATGGGGGTTTTGTTATTAAAAAAAAAATATTCCTGTTGATGAACTATTATCTTAGAATGGATTATATAGAATGTGAATATTATTTCTTTTATTCTCTGTGGAAAATTTTACCAGAAAACAAATAGTCTGTATTTGCTATAGCTTGATGGTTATTTATATATATATATATATATAAACATAAATATATAAATATTAATATATATTTATGTATATATATATGTTCATGAAATTTAATTTTGAAATTGATATTTTCTAAAATCGCCGTACAGGCACACGTTTATTTAAAAACAAAAATCAAAATTTGATATTCACCGAATGGCGAAATCCGCAGGGATTTCTGTTTTTAAAGAAATTATAAAAAAAAAATTAAAACAAGAATATTGGGAGGCAATAAACCCTCCATTTTATTTAATGGTGTATACCACCAAGGTTTGATAATGCACCTCCCACGGCCACATACTGGTTAGGCTCTGGTGATCCTCCCCACTGTAGGCTACTTACTGGCTGCATTTGTAAGGAATTAATATTACTTTTTTTAAATGTGAATATTATGATTTGGTTTCAATGAATATTATGAATAAAAATTCGGAAATTATTTTAAGATGTTTCATTTATAATATATATAATAATTTTATATGTGTGTGTGTGTGTGTGTGTGTGTGTGTGTGTGTGTATAGGATTATATATATATATATTTATAATTTGATATTAATATATATTATTATATTAATTTGTTTTATAGGAAATTAGAAACATAAATATTTATTGGTTTTATGACTATGATATTTAAAATCAATTTATTAAATGTTTTGAAATAGATATTGGTGTTTAGATTAATTTGTTGATTTTAAAAGTTTATATGGATTTTACTTTTGTAAATGATTATAAAATTGGGCATATTATAGATTTGTAATTCAAAATGAATAGAAGATAAATTTTACTTTGGAAGATTAATTTTATATTACTGAATATTGCCTGAATGGATTTAGTATATCCGAACCATAGATATTTATTTTCTTGATTTGCTTTTATTGTGTTCTTTTGGGAAAATTGGTAAAGTTATAGTTATATAAGTCTTCCAGAATGAAATTGTGTAGAAAAGGGGTGTATTATTGTTCGAATGTATTTCTTGAGTTAACTTGGGTTGTGCATGTATTAAATATGATGTTTTGATACTATAGAGGGTTATTTTTTATTGTGAGATGTACTTTGTGCACTTTGTAAACCCTAGTCTTGAAAACTTAGAAATCCATGTTATGTTTAGGGGAGTGGCTATTTGTAAGGGCCGACACACAAAGTGGTGTCAGGGTAACTTACAAATAGTTAGTAAGTCAGTGATAATTAAATGACACAATAGTTAGATTAAAACTCTTAACAAGATGCGCTATACCACTTATGACTCTTTTGAGCTACTTCAGCTTTTGAGTATAAGATGAGAAGGCTCGAATGGAAAATCGATGTCTTGTTTCTTCAAGAGACATTCAATACCACAATAGTATGCAATAGGGCTAAGCCAGAAGAGGTTACTGTGGTAACCTAAGGTTAAATAAAACTCTAGGAAGAAACACTGCAGTAACTCTTTGCAACGCTAGATGACACTCCACCTAGAATAACAGCTTAACCTTGTGTATGTGAAACAATCAATTGTCTAAATTTGGAAGCAATGTAACCATTAGTTTGTTATGTACTAGTGTCTAGGGTTAGTAGATTAGGTCTAGGTAACCTTATTACTATCTCCTAGCATGGGGGGTGGACCTACGGGTACCACATGGTTGGGTGGAACGTGCACCTTACTCCGTTGGGTCCCTAGTTTGATCATGGCATCGAGAGCTTCATGGATGGAGAGCTCGCACTTGGAAACTTATGAGTATTTCATCATTGTATATTGTAAATTTTGTATTGTTAAACATCCCTCAAATGTTGTGAGGTGAACAATGTAATTGTAATTATTATTGAACTACCTCATCAGATGGATGAGTATTGTATATTTGATTAAATTGCAATGTATGGAAAACAAGTTTGTACCTTATATTATCTTGAATGGAATTTAATGTTATGCAATGTTTATCTTTATGTTAATTATTATTATGTGCAATGCGAAATACTTAAGTCACTTATGGAAACTCAAAGTAGTGTAACGTCGCATAGCTTAATGAATGTATGCAACTAAATAACTTAATAATTAAACTTTTAAAAAAAAATTATTACACTTTTATACACAATTGCAACATTCTTAGGTTATTAAGACAGCACATTAACTCCCATGTGTTCAACAAGATTGAGCTTGTGGATTAGGGCCTTATACTCAATATCATTTCTTGTGAAAGTAAATGGGAAGAAATTTTTTTTGAGGGTTTCCACTCCTAAAGGAGACATAAGTCATATGCCAACTTTGGAACTGGTTTTACATTTCTCATCATCAAAGTGCAATCTCTAGAAAATAGAAACAATTTTGGGCCCTTCATTTTGATCTTTCTACTTCATGATCTTGAGGATGACTTCGTTCTCATCATGAATCACATATGTCCTAAGACCAATGGTATCAAGGTTCCCAAATGGATCATTCTTCATAAACTTATTAATGAGGACCTCTTCCTCTAAGGTCTTAGTGTCAGTCATTGTTTCTTATTCAAGCATCTCTACATAATACATCTATGTTTTGAAGAAAGACATATGTGTAGCTTCAAAACTCATCACAGTATTATCAACTATGTGCTCTAGGTGAAATGGCTCTAATAGAACCTTCATTTTATCCATGTTTGGTCCTCGAGATCAAATGAGACCAATCCAATGATAGATATCCACCCATTTTGGCTATGAAATACCTTGATAAATTTAGTCTGAAGATTGGTGGAATATCAATAACCACTTCCTCTTGAGGCACTGTGAGTATTGGGATAATAATACAAAGTCATGGGAAGAGCTTTTATGACCCCTACAATCTAAACCTTCTTCCCATCTAATTGCATTACCCCTTTTTCCAAAGGTTCTTATTGAAGTTGCAATGCATTCATAATTTTTTTGGGCATCACTATAGTGCTTGTACTGAAACCAATAATTGAATTGTGTAACAACTTATATCCTACAATGAGAATCAAATAGACAGTGGTGGGTTTTTTTCTACTTACCCCTACCTTGGTGTTGATGAATAAAGATGGAACATGAGGTTGCACACTCCAGCTAGCTTCTTTCCCTTTGTTTTTTGTTGGTTCAACTGGTGGATTACTTTACATGGGATTCTCTTGACACATAGGTCTTTCTTGATCTTCCAGCACTTCCCATAGTAGGGATTTCTACTCAAGGATTAATAGAATGTCCTAAAGAGAAACATTAGCTAGAGCCTTCTTTAGCTACTTGACCACATTCAATGACCCTTGAAGCTAGTTCTCAAGCTCCTTTCTTTTGTTCTATACTATATCGCCCTACTTTTGGTATATTGGAGGTGATAGTTGGGGGTATAGATCTTTCCTAAAAGGTACTTTTGGCCTTGAAAAAACTTTGTGTGCTTTAGCGGGATTCTTTTGAGAGGGGGGGTGAATCAATTTTCACACAAATTCAAACTTAAAACTTGATCACTTATCAAATCTTCAACTGCACTATTATGTTGTTAAGTATGAGCATGAAACATAGATAACAGAAAGTAAATCAACTCAATGAACACCATATTTTTACGTGGAAAACCCAATAAGGGAAAAACCACAGTGAGGCTTAACTCACAGTATAAATATTATAAATTGAATACAAAGGCTCACTGCTAAGGGATCACTGCCCAAAAGAGGACTCACTGTCCAAATACAAAGGCTCAATGCCTACACAGATACAAAAGAGAACAAAAGATCCACCACTACAATTAAAGCACATTCTTAGGATTATAGAACTCATTTCCTTCAGCACACTGAAAATTGTTATCACAACTCACTCACACACACTTCTGCTCTTAAGTTTTGTGGCACACTTTCATCACTTTGCATCACACTATCATACAACTCTTCACAATTCAACTTGCTTTTATACCATTCTTAACCTTAGAGGCATTTACCAAGGTCGCCCAAAAAATAACCCATTTCATAAGTTCAAATTAGGTCGACAACTCAAAATTCCTGCAGTGGAAAGGAATAAGAGTGGACCAATGAAATTATTTTCTTGAATCTTCTACACGCCTCAATTAAATTTTATTATTCGAATGAAGTGTAAACACCAAGTCAACCAAACCTAATGAAAACATAGATAAAAATTGATGCACTTTCTTCCCAAGAAGATGACACACGAATTCCACAACATGCTTCATTAAGCATGAGAATACATCCCGGAACCTTCCAGATACATCCACAACAAAAACAACAGGCTTCAATCACTGAATTTGTTTCACCAGTATATATGGACTATGTAGATACACACATAAATACTGAAACATGACTTCTTGATTACAAAAAAACAAACCTCTTTTCTAGAGCATAGGAAAGACCTTCACAATACATATCCCAGATCAGCACGATATGAAACAAAATAGCAAAGGACTGCAGAGCAAACATATTTCTCCCAATCCATAGAATACTAACTCTACCAATAGAACACATATACTGATGGACACAACTTTCACATACCATCTCACTAGAAGCTAAAACTCAGCATATGTTACCATGAAAATACCAAAAACACACCTTTAGATCCGCACAAGCATAGGATCAACATAGGAGAAACGTGGAGCACATACCAAAGCACATTCTGAACACATTCATCACTCTAACTTCTCTTCTATATTATTTTTCTCAAAAGAACTTGAAAACTCAGCAAACCAACATATCTACAACACCATAAAGATAGCACCATGTACTCACAACATCTCACCAACATCTCAACCATACATGTACAATTTGCAACATACTAAACTGTGTTGACATCAATGACAACATTAATGAAAACACTACCAGACTAGCTCATAATTGCAACATTCTCCTCCTTTGTCATTGATGGAAACACATAACCTTTTCTCCCCCTTTGACATCAATGGAAAAGAACAACTACTCCAATTACTCCCCCTTAGGAGTACACTCATACTGCAATAATGAAAACCTTTTCTACTCCCCCTACAGAGTAGACCCATTTATCAATCCAGATAAATGAAGAATCTATGAGTTCACTAGACTAATGCACCTTCATGCGCACCTAGTTAGGAGGTCCAATGACCCCCAACCTCTCCCTAAGATGCTCAAAAATATCCTTCAGAAGTGCCTTAGTAAATATGTTTGCAATTTTCTCCTTTGTTGTCACATACTCTAGTATGACCTCATTCTCCAACACTTTTTCTCTTAGAAAATGATACTTGATAGATATGTGCTTTTTTCTTGAATGCATAACCTGGTTCTTCAAAATATTAATTGCACTTGTATTATCACAGAAAATAGAGATAGGCTCATCACATACCACACCAATGTCTTTTAGAGTTTTCTTCATCCAAAAAACTTGTGTGTAGCAGGATGCTGTAGCAATATATTATGCCTTTGCAGTGGATAAAGAAACCAAGTCTTGCTTTTCACTTAGCCATGAAACTAGTCTTCTGCTAAGAAAGAAAGCACCACCACTGGTACTCTTCTAGTCATTTACACATCTAGCCCAATTTGCATCTGTATAAGCTTTAAGATGAAATCATTACTCTTAGGGTACCATAGTCCATAGTCTGGTGTGCCTTTAAGATATCTAAATATCCTTTTAACAACCATAAGATGTGCTTCTCTAGGATCTGCCTTAAATCTAGCAACTAAACACACAACATGCATAATATCTGGTCTGGTAGCAGTAAGGTACAGTAGTCTACTAATCATGGATTTGTATTTGCTCTAATCAGTCTTAGCAGATTCATCATCTTTACTCAGTTTACATCTGGTTACCATAGGAGTACAAACCAGTTTAGAATCCTCCATCCCAAACTTTTTTAACAACTCTTTTACAAACTTAGATTGTGAAATGAATATCCCTTTATCAGCTTGATTCACTTGTAGACGAAGGAATAAATTCAATTCACCAATCATAGACATCTCAAATTCTTTCTATATCTCTTTAAAAAACTTTTTACACATGCCATCATTTCCACCAAAAACGATATCATCAACATAAGCAACTACAATCAACATCTTATTACCTTGCACTTTGAAGTAGAGGTTGTTGTTAGCAAAACCTTTGTTGAATCCTTGCTTTGTCAGATATTTTTCCAGTCTTGCATACCAAGCTCTGGGAGCTTGCTTCAGTCAATACAATGCTTTCTTCAACTTACAAACCATGTCTGGCTTGTCAGATAATTGAAACCCTTCAGGTTTCTCCATGTATACTTTTTCTTCTGACTCACCATTCAAAATAGCTGACTTAACATCCATCTGATATACCTTGAAGTCCTTGTGGGCATAAAATGCCAAAAACATTTTGATAGCTTCCATTCTAGCTATAGGAGCAAATGTTTCTTCAAAATCTTTACCTTCAACTTGTGAATATTCTTTGCATACCAGTCTTGCCTTATTCCTTACTACTCCATTTTCATTCAGTTTGTTCCGGAAAACCCATTTTGAGCCAATCACATTTTTGTTCATGGGTCTAGGGACTATTTCCCATGTCTGATTCTTTTCTATCTGTTGTAGTTCCTCTTTCATAGCTCTCATCCAACTTTCATCTTCACATGCTTCTTTTACTAATTTAGGTTCTATTTTAGAAAGTAAACACAAATTTACCTCAGCTGCAACTCTGCTTCTTTTCCTTACACCTTCACTTTTGTCTCCAATTATTTGATCTTTCAGATGATTCTTCTTTACATATTTAGGAGTCCTAGCAACAAGTTCTGGTTCATTCTCTTCTTCTTATTCTACTTGTTCTTCTTCTTCTTTCTCTTCTTTTTCCTTCTCCTTGTTCTCCTCCAATACATGTCCACAAAAAGGATCATCCGGTTCAACTTCACTTATCTCAATAGGTCTGCGTATGTCTTCATCAACTTTCACATTAGCACTTTCAATAATCTTTCTCAACCTTTGGTTAAAACATTTGTATGCCTTGCTAGTAGTAGAATATCCATAAATATTGCTTCATCACATCTAGCATCAAACTTTCCAAGATTTTCATCATCTCTTTTAATATAGCATCTGCTTCCAAATACCTTAAAATATTTCATAGTAGGAGTATTACCAGTCCATAACTCAAAAGGTATATTTTGTTGTTGTGTCTGATTTGAACTCTATTAAGAACATAAACAATAGTATGTATCGCTTCTCTCCAATATACATCTAGTACATTGGACTCTTTCATCATAGTTCTAGTAGCTTCCTGAACTGTCCTATTTTTCCTTTCAACTACTCCATTTTGTTGTGGGGTTCTCGGAGTAGAAACCTATCTTTTTATGCCGTGCTTCTCACAAAATGCATTAGATTCACCATAAGTGAATTCACCACCTCTATCAGATCTCAAACACTTTATTTTCAGATTTACTTCATTTTCCACTCTTGCTTTGAATACCTTAAACCTATCTAGAGCCTGATTCCTCTCTCTGAGAAAATAAACCCATGTCATTCGAGTATAATCATCAATAAGCAACATAAAGTACCTGTCACCATTAAGGCTTTTGGTCCTAGTCAGACCACAAAGATCAGTGTGAATCAACTCCATCATTTTGGTAGTAGAATATTCTTTTCCCTTAAAGCTACATCTTGTCTACTTCCCCAATTCACAACTTCTGCAAATAGCATTAGCAGGTCTTGTGATTCTAAGCATTCCTCGAACAATCTCCTTAGCACTGATCTTGACTAGGTTATCAAAGTTCACATGTCCCATTCTCTGGTGCCATAACCACTTTCACTAATCTGAGATACAATACAATGACCATCAACTCCCTTCAGCCGATAGATGTTTCCATGAGTTCTTCTTCAAGCAACAATCATATCTCCATTTCTGGATCCTTTCCTGATTTTATAGATATTGTTCTGAAACACAAGTTTAAAGCCATTGCTACACATCTGACCCACACTCAGAAGGTTATGCCTCAAACCCTTCATAATATACATCATCGGTATTGTGCACTCCATCAAAAATAATTGAACCTTTACCACAAATCTTAGCTCCTGAATCATCACTGAACATGACTAAACCACCATCATATTTTTCAAGTTTAGTGAACTTACTCTTATCTATGGTCATGTGATTTGAGCATCCACTATCAATTACCCAGTAGTCTTCATATTGTCTTGCATGAAAAGTGGTAACCAAAGTACTTTCCATCCTACTCTTCTTAATCTTTGGAGCCTTCTTACTTACAAATTTTCTAGAGTTAGTGAATACAAATTTACTTTCCAAAGCTAAGAATAAGCATTCACTATCATCAACCTCATTTTCAGATTCATCATCAGAAATACCTACCTCTTCCTTAACATAGTACAACTTCTTATACTTCTTATCTTTCCTGTCCTTATCTTTATAATTCTTGTTCTTCTTATGTGTATCCCTATTCAGACATCTCAAATCATAATCACCAATGTTACCACAACTAAAACATTTAAAGGGTAACATACCCTTATAATTTTTGGTACCTTTCTTCAATTTCTTGGTGAAGTTTTCTTCCAACTCTTCATCATCGCTATCCGATTCTTCAATCTTCAAATCCTTAAATGTAATTTCTATATTTTCTTGTCTTTTCATTTTTCTGAAACTTTCTTATCTCAAATGCTTACAAGGTGTCGAACAACTCTTCTAGAGTGTACTTCTTAGGACCATACATTTCTTCAATAACAAAGATCTTGTCGTTGTAACATTTCAATAAAGTGAATAGGATCTTCTCAATTATATCTTCATCTGCTAGTTTTCCTCCTTGATTTCTAACTTCATTTGCTGCTAGTTCAACTCTTTGAAAGAAACTTGTAAATTCTTTACCATCCTCCATCTTCAGGTTCACAAATCTATGCTTTTTTGCCAGCCTCTTTGTCAATTTCACCTTTTCATCTCCTTCATACATGTCTTCCAACTTCTTCCAGAATTCATATGTAGTATCCAAAGAATTAACCTTGAATCGCTCATTTTTAGATAAAACACTGTAAATTGCATACTTCGCCTTCTCATTTTCTTCATAAGCAGAGATCTCATCTATAGAATTAACACCACTGGACGGAAGTGTATACTTATTCTCAACAACCTTCTAGGTCTTGAAACCAAGAGAGATAATGTATCCTCTCATTTTTCCCTTCCTGTCATTGTAGTCAGTTCCATCAAACATAGGGATTTCCAATTTGTGCACCATTAGATCTTCCTTAAGCAGTTAAGCTCTACACAAGGAACCACAAGCTCTGATACCAATTGTTAAATAGGCATAGGACAACTGAGAGGGGGGTGCATTAGTTGTCACACAAATTCAAACTTAAAACTTTATATCAAATCTTCAACCACACTATTTTGTTGTTAAGTATGAGCATGAAACATAGATAACAGAAAGTAAATCGACTCAATGAACACCATATATTTACATGGAAAACCCAATAATGGAAAAACCACGATGAGGGTTAACTCACAATATAAAGATTATAAACTAAATACAAAGGCTCACTACCAAGGGCTCACTACCCAAAAGAGGACTCATTGTCCAAATACAAAGGCTCATTGCTTGCAAATGACTCACTGTCCAACAGGGAGACTCACTACCTACAAATACAAAAGAGAACAAAAGATCCACCACTTAAATTAAAGCACATTAACAAGATTACATAACTCACTACCTTCAACACACTGAAAACTGTTATCACAATTCACTCACACACACTTTTTCTCTTAAGATTTGTGGCACACTTTCGTCACTTTGCATCACATTGTCATACAACTCTTCACAATTCAACTTGCTTTTATATCATTCTTAACCTTAGAGGCATTTACCAAGGTTGGCCACAAAATAACCCATTTCATAAGTTCAAATTGGGTTGGCAACTCAAAATTCCCACGGTGGAAAGGAATAAGAGTGGACCAATAAAATTATTTTCTTGAATCTTCTACATGCTTCCTCAATTAAATTTTATTCTTTGAATAAAGTGTAAACACTAGGTTGGTGAAACCTAATGAAAACACAAATAAACATTGATGCACATGCTTCCCAAGAAGATGACATGCAGACACCACAACATGCTTCATTAAGCATGAGAATACATCTAAGAACCTTCCAGATACATCCACAACAAAAACAACAGGCTTCAATCACTAAATTTCTTTCACCAGTATATCTGGACTATGTAGACACACACAAATACTAAAACATGAATTCCTAATTACCAAACTCCAAACCTCTTCACCAGAGCATAGGAAAGACCTTCACAAGACATATCCTAGATCCGCACGATCTGAAATGAAACAATGGAGGACTGCAAAGCAAACATATTTCTCCTAGTCCACAAAACACTGACTTTGCCAGTAGAGCACACATACCGGTGGACACAACTTTCATGTACCATCTCACCAGAAGCTGAAACTCGACATATGTTACCATGAAAATACCAACAACATGCCTTTAGATCGGCACAAGCATAGGATCAACATATGAGAAACACAAAGCACATACTGAAGCACATTTTGAACACATTCACCACTCTGACTTCTCTTCTATATTAATTTTCTCAAAATCACTTGGAAACTCATCAAACCAACATGTCTGCAACACCATAAAGATAGCTCCATGTACTCACAACATCTCACCAGCATCTCAACCATACACATGTACAATTCGTAACATATTGAACTGTGTTGACATCAATGACAACACCACCAAACTAGCTTATAATTGCATCAAACTCTTTGTTGTAAATTTCCTCTAGGGTAGTTTTAGGGTGTGTTTGCACTATTACATCACAGGAAACACCATGAATTTGAATTACTTGTCAAGTTATTTAGGCCTATAACTAGCTCCTTGTGTGGATTTGGTAGGATATTTTGCAAAGGAGTATCAATTGGGATTATTTGATTTGTGGGTTACATCTTGTGATTAGTTTGATACCCTCCTTGGTACCGATTATGTTGATACGGTGGTTTGCCACCTTGATAATTTTGAAAAGGGGGCTTTCGAGGCATGGCGACTTTTGAGATTTATTATCTCATTATAAAAAAATTGTAGGATATTCTTCATATTATTCATTTCTACAACTAGTGATGATGAGGTAATTACTTTTTTCTGGGAAGTTGGATGTACATACATGGGTGATATCACTTGTGAAGTATTGGGGGGCTCCTCTTGTGGTGAAATTGATAGTTTGGGGAACATAGTTATTGGTAGCCATGGGGGAAGCTTCCCAACATCTATCAATTTTTTCTCTACTCAGACAACTAGTTTGTAAGTATCTGACAGTGTTTGGCCTCCAAGTGACTAGATCATCACTACTATGTCTGAGTTGAAGGCTTTAAGATAGAAATCTATAGCCATGCTCATGGGTGGGAAGGTTGTAAATAGGATTATTTTCTAGGTTTTATGGAACCTGGTATTAAAATCTATAATATCCTCTTGTGAGGCTCTTTTGGTAGTGATTAGTTGTCGAAAGAGG
>VDFB02172926.1:0-13792 GCA_007258455.2 Sequoia sempervirens | reverse complement strand
GCTGCCAGTGCATCCCTTCCACCAGCATTTTTGCCACCTTGACCACCTCTGGCACCACCACACCTACCAGGCATCACTCTTGGAGGCTTCTTTCTTGACCTTGACCCACAACCATGGTCTTGGTGCAATTTCACGATCGCATGCATCTCGGCCCCACACGCCAAGAAAAACTCTAGCTTTGATACCATTAATTTTGATGAGGCTAAACTCCAAGACTTAGAAAATAACCCACAAACAAGAGAATAATTTTATTATTCAGAAATGGAGCTTCTTACATGTAGAGGATCTCAAATCCCCAAGTTCTACAACACATGCAAGTTACAGAAAGCTACAGAATCACCCTTTCGCAATATGCGAGCTTATCCCCAAAAAGTTACCCAAAAATTAGAAACCCGCCCATAAATAGAGCTCCTCTTTAGTTTGGAGCCAAAACAACATTCAAATTTGAGTTTAGGCGGTTTGGCACCAAAAATTACAACTTGAAGTTCAAATTTCAAAAGAACATTTGCAATTATATCTTCTAGAAAGTGCGCCAACTTCCCGGGGCCATAACTTTTGATCTGGGACTCTGATTTGAACCGTTGGAAAGGTCTCAAAGTCAATAACGCGCTCAAAATCTGATATGCCAATTTTGGGTAAGTTTTGGGGCTGTTTCTAAGAAATATAAGTGCCTCAAATCTAACTCAAAGATTTTCAGGTGCAAATCTGGGAAACTAAAACTGCAATATCTTTCAACCCAGAATAGAAAATAAAACCATAAATTGGAAATTTCATTATGATGAAAAGGGTATCCAAAATGTAGAAACATCTAAAAATAGAGAAACTTGAAATTTAACTATTTTTGGGTGATGCAAGATTGCCCTTACACCGGATGCTCCTACATCAATATCACATTGTGCTTTCAAACACTTCATATTTTTTAGGTTTTGCATAAATAATCAAATCCATTTTATTAGTGATTTGCATTTAGATCATCTCATTTAGGCTTATTTTCATTGTACCTATATTAACTTGAGTGAACCACCTAGATTTTGGGGTCTATATCTCTCCTTTAGGTGAAAAACCCTAATTGAGAAAGAGAGTCATAGCACCTTCACAAAAAAAATCTATGGTTTAGAAGTTTGCAGTGAAGGGAGAGAAATCACAACTATGTTCTCTTAGTAGTTTCATATTTAAAATCTAATCATAATTTTTTTTTATCATTGTGTATTAGTCCTATTGACTATATTATCTAATATAATAAGATATATGGATGTTTGTAAGTCATTTGTGCAAGTTTGAATTAATGAAAATTGCTTCACAGTTATTTTTTTGTGTTAAAATTTCTACTATTTGTTGAGTGATTTTTGAGAGAGGATTTGATAGTGGATTTAGAGAGTATCCACTCTGGAGAGGTTGAGTTTTTATTTCATCAGTGGTATTAGAGATAGTGTTCTTGAGTGTGCATGAAATAGAAGCACTGATTGGAGGTAGTTTGCACCAAGACCTGGGGGTGGAATGTGTGTGGTGTGTAGATAGATCGTCAAGCATGAGGCAATATATAACTGGTAGGTTGAAGTTTGAGAGTGTGTTGAATTTTTTTTGACAAAATGACAAAGAAGGAAGGAAAAAATTTTGTCATAGTTGTGTATGCAGGCAAAGAGGAAGGAGAAAATATTGCAAAAATATGCTTTGAGGATAATGTGAAGGAATATGGTGAGATTGTAGCAGAGGATGAGAAGGAAAAAGAAAGTGCAACAATCAAAAATGAAAATATTGTTGCAGAAGTAGATGAATGTCCTTTAATGGACTTGAATGTATTGGAAAATGAAAGTGTAGCTGGGAGTGAAGGTGAAAAAGATATGGCAACAAACATTGGTGAGAAAAAGGTTGTAGAGAAAGAGGTAATTCATAATATTTTTTATTTTTATGATGAAGATACTCGAGTGAATTTGATGTAGATGAAAGAGTTTTAGCAAAGGATAGTATTGATTCATATTTTGTTAAATTTGAGAAAGATTATGATTTGCATAATTTTAATAAGTTGTTTCAAACAGAGTTTGCTTGTGATGTTTGCTATGTAGAAAATTTGTTTGATGTTGGAAAGTTTAGTGTAGGTGCATTTTGGTGGAGGTGGTCGGACTATCGTGGGTTAAATCCCACCATATTGGAAGAGAATGTGAGTTGTATTTGGTGGAGGTTGTTGGTTTATGGTAGAGATGAATCCACTTTGAAGATGTTGAGTGTAGAGAAGAATTGCCAAAGGAGAAGGATACTTGTTCCAACTAGGTGCTAGAAGACGAGAAAGAAGAACTCATTGGCATTACCAAATTTAGTAATGGAGTTTTTTGAATGTTATTTACAACTTGAAAGGGTGGTCTTACCATCCAACTCTATTTTGTAGCACCAACTTCACAATTCTTTTCTACCTTGGTGTCTGATGCAAGAGCATCCACGGTTGATTGGCAATCTTGCATCAAACAAAAAATATTTAATTTAATTTTTTCCTTTAGTTTAGTCTTTTCATAGTGTAGGTGAATACATTTTTGTAATAAAATTGCTTCATAGTTATCTGATATAATGAGATATATGGATGTTTGTAAGTCATTTGTGCAAGTTTGAATTAATGGAAATTGCTTCATAGTTATTGTTTTGCATTAAAATCTCTACTATTTGTTGAATGGTTTTTGAGAGAGGATTTGATAGTGGGATTTAGAGAGTATGCCCTCTTGAGAGGTTGTGTTTTTATTTTATCAAAAATTATGAAAAATAATGTCTTTTTAGTTTTCATGAGCATCTAAGAAGGAGAAGATGAATGTTACCTTCAATATGATAGCCTCCTACATATGGGACATAGATTTTGTCTCTCCCACAATTCTTAAATACATTCTTTATGAAACATGTGGTGCTCATTGCAAGAAAACTTGCATAATAGTTTCTTAATTGATTTATGAACATGAAATTAAAAATAACTAAAATATTATTTAACACTAGGAGCTACAATTGATAAAAAGCATATGACAATCGTAATAAAAAAAGACATCTTGATTGATTTAAAAATATATATGAACCTTGAAATAAATGTGTAGCTCAGTACAGAAAATGATGGAACCCAATATATAAAAAGGTAAGACTTGAGTTGGAACACTTCTATTCTAGAAATATTATGCATTTCCTATTGTGATATGGGGACTGCCAATTAATTTTCATCGGATGGCAGCCGTAGGTTTAAGATTGCTACTTCCTTTCACTACCGGTGAGCTCAGTTTATACCCTCTTCCCTTGAAACACATCCATACATAGCGAGATTCGATCCTTGGCTTCTTGGATAATACTAGTAAAGACTGTGGATAGACTTGTGAAATAGTAGTTATTTGGACTAAGGAAGAATTGAGCTACAAGAATTATTGTAAGCGGTATCCATTATCTGCATTGTGAGTGATACTTCTGGAATGAAAGTTTCTGAACATCTCTATACCTTGAGGGTATCAAAATTACAATAATAAATCCTGCTGATAGGAACATACCTTTCAGTAATGTATAAAAGAATATACAAGCTCTGATAAAACCATTCACAAGATATATTTATAGATGTATAGAGATAAAACTACGAAATAATGAATACACTGGATTTCCTCTCGAGTTTCCATGTATTTATTGGCCTCATTTTCCTTGGTTCAGTCATCTCTTATCCATAT
Organism: Sequoia sempervirens; assembly: GCA_007258455.2. NCBI lineage: Eukaryota > Viridiplantae > Streptophyta > Pinopsida > Cupressales > Cupressaceae > Sequoia > Sequoia sempervirens. The sequence goes on along the minus strand of VDFB02172926.1, from coordinate 10,115 downwards.
CAGAAACTATTAGTTGCATTGTTCATACAATGGGAAACTAACAAAGGTTTACGTAGTTGACTTCATCTAATGCGTGTGCCCATGTACTACGTAATTCATTTGGTCCTTTTCCAATGATTATGATCGTGTTGTGCACAATTAGAAATTTATTTGTTTTCTCATGGCCAACCACATATAAATAATTAAAATTAATTAAATAAAAGTAAATATTAAGTGCAAATGAATTTAGATTAAATTAGTTGGATTGAGAAATAAGTAACAAATATTTCAAAATTAAATATAGAGGATAGATGTATGTTGTTTGAGAAATAATAATGTAGAAATATTGTTCATATGATGTTGAAATCATTTCTAATAGGTATATAAATTTATGTTCTCATTTTGAAAAATGGTTTGAATTTTTTATGGTCTTAAAAATGATTGTGATTTACATCCATGTCCCTTGAATCTGATTATATTAATTCCAATGATCTAGGTTAAATAAAATCAATTTGTATTTTGATTAATAATTTTCAATATGACAATATTGACTATTCTAAATATTTGTGATTTGTTTCTAAAGGTCCATTCTATGATCACAAATATTACACTTGAATCAAATATTATATAATTTTTTTTTTCCTAAATGAGTTGGCATCATTTGTCTTGATGTTGATAATTTATGTTTCCTAAGGAGAAATAATATGTCTCAATAACACATTTTCTAGCAAATCATTCAATTGTATCATAAGATTGGAGAATTCTATAAGTATTATAAAATATTTTTTGCTAATAGAGATTCAATTATATGTATAAGGTCAATAGAAAAATAAAAATTCCTATCGATTGGAAGTCCACATAACTCATATATGTTAGTCAAAGTCTCATAACTCATTGAGTTTGTTTATAAGTACTATGTATAAATCATTTTATTTCTTTAACATTTTTTCATGAGAAAATTTGATGCAGGGCATCCATGGTCAAATGGCTATTCTCATCAACCAAAAAAAAATAATATAATTGTTAATTTCCTAAGGTTTGGTTTAATTATGCAATAGGTAAATAAATTGCAATGTTGAGGCCAAAATAATTTATTAAATAATTGGTCTTTATTTAAATATTGCATTTCTGGAGTGAGAAAAAGTGTAGGAGGTAATTTTGGAGTTTGAAATTAAAAATTGGAAATTTTGGAATAGGTTGTTGGAGAATTTCTATTCCATTTAAAATAATATTTTTGAGATTCCAAAATCCCTAAAAAATAGGGATGGCGAGAGTGGACACCCAAGATAAGAAAAATAGATTTTTGCTTTAATGCATAAAAGCTAGGGTTTTTGGGAAAAATCAATGAATGACTTCAGTATTCAAATTATTGTGAATGAGCACGACTTGGTTGATGATTTTATTGATTTTTATGAGGCATTTATGGAAGCAAGTCGTGGAATATGTTGCAACAACTTTGTGTTCCATATTTGGAAGCATTTAATGATGAATTTTAACACAAATTGAAGAATTTCAAAAGACAATTGGAGGGAAATGAAAGTGCAAATTTGGGGGTGCCTATTTTGTTATCTCAAAAAAAAAATCTAGATAAAATGGATTCTTTAATGTATTCAAAGGGAAGAAATCAATAGCAGCAAGTTTGGAGAAAGAACTTGCAGGTTGCTCCTGAGAGTTGCACAAGAAAAAGTGCAGAAAATCAACTTGTGAAAAGAAGGGGAATATGAGAAGAGAAGAGGGGTTTAGCAAGGGATGTTTGGTGAGAGTTGAGGGAAGGAGAAATTAGTTTGGTATGAATTTTTTTGCAGGTTTGGAAGTGAAGGAATAGCAACAAATGGATTTAAGAATCCATGATTGATTTGTTGCATATTTTGTATTGAAGTTTGCAAGTGTTTGATGATCTTGTTTCACAGTTTTTGGTAGAAGATTTGAAAGAATGAACTTGTTGTTGTCCTTAAATTATTTTTCTGTTGTACATCAATTTTATATCAGTTTTGAGACTATTATTATTAGCCCATGAGGCTACACCATTTGTATTGTCAATTTGGAGAAGTTATTGTGATGTTCTTTTGGAGATTATGAATGAGCAATCAAGTGTTCATGTTGCAGATTTTAAAATCTGATTTGTTGCATTTTCAATGAATTTTATTTTTTTGAGAATAGTTGTATGAAAAGAGGGTATGTGTGTCTATCCTCCTACTTCAAAATTTGAAAGTATGAAGTTCTTGACTATGAGGAAAAATTAATGATGAAGAGTTCTCAAGTCAAATTATTATGAGGATGAATATCCTCTTAGGAAATTATTTGAATAAGAGCATCACAAAGATGCAATTATTTTTTTGTGAAATAATAATACACATGAAAGAAAATTTCTTTCAAATCATTGCTAATAAAATATTGATCATTGAAGCATTAAAAAATAGGTGTGTGGGTCAGCAAAAATGGATTGATGAATCAACTAGGGACCTATTTTCATTTATTTCATAAGGAAATTAGATCCTCACAAAGAATTGACTAACAACCCTTAGGTGAATCAACCCTTTGTGAGAATCTATAGGATTTCCTTTTTGTGCTTAGGACAAAGGTCAGGTTCACTAGACACTTTTGGGAGAAAAACTAAAAATAGAAAATCAACCGAAATATGCCAATTTAAACTTGAAACAACAATATTAATTTCAATATTGAAAAAACCAAAAATCAAATTATAGATCTGATAAGGGTAGAAATATGTTTACCGACCACCAAAAGTGAGTTTTTGAAGGCTGGCTAGGACTCATTCACCCATGGGTGAATGGCTCCACTGTTAGGGTTTTTCTACAACTTTTGGGAGCCTCTAATATAGATCTAAAGCTTCCTATTTGTCCAGGTGATAGTGTCAGAATGTTGCAAATAACTTCTATAGGTGAGTTTTCATGATTTGACAACTTTGACAACTTTTCCAATCTTGCACTTCAAGAAGTCTTCAATCCTTCTTCAACCTAAATCTATAACACAAGCGCAAGAGAGAAAAAATGTTTTTTTGGTTGAATGGGTGTTTTCATTAGTAAAACCCCATTTTTTTAATCAAACCTTGAATTGAAAAAAAAAAGCATGAAAGGAAGGAATGATGAATGAACAAAGCTATTTTACCATTCAACAAACCTTTGGATGAATATTTGAATGTAGATTTTTAGAAGGTCTGCAACATGCATGAAATGACTTCAATGGATTTGGATATTGTTACTATAATTGATACTTTGAATGTTTGACTTGAATCTTCAAACCTACATCACAATGTTAGCTCCAACAACATCCATGATACAAGAAGACTTTGACATGATGCTTGGATCTTGAATTCCACAGTAATTTTTTGATAATTTTGATCTTGAATGCTCCTGATCGTCAAATTTTCTATACTTTTGCTCACTTGAATATGCTCATGAAATGTTAGTTGAAACTTAGTGAAATAACCTTACGTTATTTATAGGTATGTATACTTAATTTCTTGAAATTCAAATATTACAAGATGACATTGAAATATAGATTCGGGGACCTTAAAATACCACCAAAAATATATTTTACATTTATGTTCAAAGGCCTAGGGAGGACCCATTTTCCCATGGGAAAATGGGTCCTAGGTTCCTATTCCTGGAACACACATTGCTCAAGGTAAAGTGCTATGTGTTGGAATTAATTATTGTCGGGTTTCCCCTTCAGAAAATGTAATTTATTAGGCTTGTAAATGTAAAATAGGACTTATTAAGGCACAATTAAGTCCAATTTAATTAGGATGGCCCAAACAAGTGTGAAAATGTAAAGGGATACACTTTTCAAGACTATAGTCATGAATAATGAATCAATAAATTAATAAGATTAATTATTGATAAACTATATTACATGACGTAGAAATGGAAATACAAATATATACAAATTCATGTTGCTTCACCACTATGAGAATGACTTATATGTAATGACTACTCAAGTAGAATATACATGGTTGTAGGATATATTTTTAGTATACATTAAGAATAAATTTCTAATTATGGTTTCTAGTATGTGAAGAAAATGTACATAAAATAATATATGCATAGATACTACTAAACAATAATACTAGAACATAATTCTTGTACATATATTTCTAATTTGTTCTTATATATCTTATAATGGAGCACTATTTGAAATTGTAACGAAAGTAAGAAAGCATAAAATTTTGGATGCACATATTCTTGGCACTATAAACAAATATATCCTAGAATAATTTACTTGGAAAAGTTATAAGGAGCACAAATTTTAGTTTTAAAAGATAGAATATTAAATTATTATTCTTTCCATTTCAATTATTTTTGCAAAAATAGACCTTTTCACTAATCCTTTTGGATATAAAATACCTACTTTTAAGGGGTGTTTGTCATCCTATGAAACTACCTAGCAAGAAAACATGGAAAGGATAGCTCATCCATTACTATATGTTTGGTAGAATCAAAATTTCACTCAAAAATAAACATGAGAATTTATAAGTACATTTGATTGTGGAAATATTGTGTGTTAATTATTTCCTTGATAAAAATCATTAAACCATCTTAAATTTGAAGTATTGTGACTTTGTTATAAATTTATTTTATGTAGTCAACTCAATAATTATTAAACCAAATATTAGAGATAAGAAAATATAAAGCATATTCATCATTAAAATAAGCTATATTATATAATCAATTACTACTATTTTAAGCAAAGTATGCATAGTACTATAAGAAATAAAATATGATCAAGCTAGATTGCATTTATTTATGTCCTAAATATAGATTTTTGTTAAATGATATATGAACATTAAAATAATATTAATGGTTAATAAATTATGATGTTACACCAAGATTTTTTAATTTACTTACTATGATATTAACTATTATATGTTGAACACCCAAAATACTGAGGGGGGTGAATCAATATTCCTTTAAACCAATTAAGCATAAGCCATTAAATTATCAGAATAAAAATAACTACAATGATGAGTGAAATTATGAAGACATCCAAAAAATAACATAACACATGAACACCAATATTTTTATGTGGAAAACCCAAAAAAGGAAAATAGCACGGTGAGGGTTAACTCACAATATATTATATCTAGATATAAGATATTACAGTAAGGCTCACTTCTAGGATAGGACACATTGTCTAAAAAAAGGCTCATAGCCCAAAGAGAAAGAAAAAATAAGGGTTGGAAATACTACCTATTTGAACTGATAAAATAGAATCTACCATATGTTGGATTACAGTTCCTATGAAGTACAAAATGATCTCCATACTAATCTGAATCAATATTATGTTCTATTCACAATCTATTCAATACTACATCACACACATGTAGGTGAACCACCATACATATCATATATCTCTTCAACACTCACATATAGTTTGTTATCTCTTAACAAGCCTATTCCATCCATCATAAACTTAAAAGTTAATCTCATATATATATCAAGTGTAACTTCAATTAAACCTTAGCCTAATTAGAAGTAGCACACAAAATTAAGCATGTCATCCTCAAAACATTTTATCCACACTTTGCACCTTAAAAGAAAATTCAATTTACATTAGGTTGACGTTGACGAAATATAAATGCTACAAAAGATAAATTTACTTGCTTATCCTCCACAAAACATCAAACATGTTAGGTCAGCCCAAAAATAGACCTAAACATAAAATCTTTAAGTGTACATGCAATTGACCAAATAGGTGACTTCAAAGCTCAATCTTTCTATGAAATACCATGTAATTGAAACCTATTAACTTATCTAAACATCATTGAAAACAAAATAATTATCTACAAAGAAATGCAAAATCACCCATATTGATACATTGTACAAAAAGTAATTGTGATACATGAACAAGGCTAAGCACTTTCATTCACATCTTTTAGGAAACTTCACAAAATGTCACAAATTTTATAATATAGATACATGTAGTGAACTCAAAATTATACTTAGAATTGTATAAAGCTATACCAACTTGTGGTGAAGTGCAGAGCCAAAAACTGATACACTAAACCACAAAACTGTTAGAGGAAATACTTAGCCAATTTCTTGATAAGCCATACTTTTTAAACCAACTTTCACTAGATACATATGTCACCAAAATACTTCCAAACTATGCTAGGATGATCATAAAAAATGTTGACATCGATGAAAACATTGGATGATGCAATATATATAAACTTCATGTTGATTTTCCAAACTACATCATCAATGACAAACTTCCAACCTCCAACATTATCCCCTTTGTCATTGATGCCAACATGCATATCAAAACAAAAATTCAAAAGAAAGTCTCCCCCTTACACATATCTCTCCCAAAAATATTTCTCCAATAACTCTCCAAGTATTCCCAAGTATATCTCTCCAAATGTTTTGACCAAAATATTTTTCAACTATCTCTCCCCCTTTGACATCAACATCGATGGGTGTGCAAAAACTCAGCATACTCCCCTTAGATATATATGTTGATTCCCCCTCAAGGAATTAACCAAAAAATAACTTTTATGCCTTTATTCATGCTACAAGGAATTATAAAAACTTAGAAAAATGCATAGGAGTAAAAAAATTTCAACGAGAGGAAGTTTACACATTGAGCTTTTGCAAAATGTCTTTCCAAGTAGATTTTCTTTTTTCCCAATTCTCTTTGCTTTTGCATCAGTCACGTACAGTAACTCAAGATCCATTAGAGTTTCTTCTCCTTCTAGAGTACTAGGGTCAATACTTATCTTTGGGAGTTTATCAGTATTGGCAAGGGGGTATGTGCAGGATCATCATGGAAAAAACATGCCCTTAAGTGGCAAAAAATTCAGAACAATTAGAGTTAGGAAACATGACGTAAAAATTTGAATAAGTTATCTATATTATTTCAAATTTATGTAAGAATAGAATCTGTAGAAAATTGAATGTAGTTTCTAAACTACTAGGTTTTTAAAAAAAAAAAAAATCTATTTGGTGAAAATTTGAAATTTCAATGTAGTAGTACTTAAATTTTAGGGAAAAAATAAGTAGGTGTCCTGTTCCACCACCCTAACTACAATAAAATGATAATATTTTTTCATAATAGTTTAGACATAAGTAGAGGACTCATGTCTAGATGTGATGCATATTTTTTGTAATTTTTCCAAGTAAATAATTAATTAGTATTTTTATTACAAATTTTAGAAAATATAAAAACTCAGATGTTTGACCACCTTAACTTGGTCAAACTTCATGAAATTTAATTTTTCTTTTTAATCCTATAGTATGTGAAGCATAGAATGTGATGCATGTTTTGGATTCAGAAAGTGTGATATCATTTGAAAGCTATAGATTTTTTTCAATCATCCTTTCAATCAACACTTTAGTCATAATTCAAATAGAAAATGAATAATAATTATTTATTAAATTCAAAGTAAAACATAATTTATATTGGTGGAAAGCTGAGAATCTCCTTTAAAAACCCTTTCCATTTCATCAATTTTGGGTAAAAAAAAAATCATCAGCCACATACCCTACAAATACCCATCATAATCCTGCACATACCCAAGGGCACTAGAGATAGGTATATATTTTATCTTCACTAAGTCCCTTAGCTTCATATGCTATTTGATTGTCTCTTCTCTCTAATTTTGTAGGGTGAAGAAGTTGTTATGTAGCTGCATTATACTAGTCTAGGTCTTATCATATTTGTATCTCACTGGATCATAAGTATATGTTGCACAACCTATTTTTGTTTCAATCAAACTCATGGAATCCTTTATGCTTTGTGAACGATATTCTGACATTTCAAGCAATATGAAAGTAAGTTATGTTCTTCTTCCCCATACATTTGAACATCCTTGAAGCATTTTGTAACTTTATGATGTGCACTTTCACACTTTCTTGTGATATCCATTAGTCTTTTTTCTGCAGACCTTGCCTCTAATTCAATTTGAGCTTGTCCTTTTATTCTAGAGACATATTTGTTGAAAGAATCAACCAAGAGTTTGAAATTTTCCATAGCATATAATGATGCATCAATACTTGTATCGAGAGTTATCTCTTATAGGACCTTTATATCTTCATCCATATCTTGTGCATTAGTAGTCCTCACACTAGTTTCATTCTCATGTTCAACATCATTTATGTGATTTTTTTCTTCTTCAATGTTGACTTCACTATCCTTTTTCCCTATAACTTCTTGTTTGAATTTCCCTACAACTAGAGGGTTTTATGTGCTTTTTCTCTTCTTACCTACCCCCTAGAGCTAATAGAGGATTTTGCACTCATCTTAGCTCTAGTCCTATCCTATAAACTTGATTTGTTGAGGTCTTTGGGATTCTTAGAAGTACTTATGCATAATTAACAACTTTTGCCTCAATCACTTCATAATCCAATTTTGAGATCCAAATAGTTCTAGGTTCAATTGCTTCCATAAAGAAAAATTCAGTGGATACAAGACAGTTAATATCTTTCAAGTATCTTTCCATCACAATCTTAGGAATTCTCATCCTTTCATTCATTCTCCTTTGAAATATTACAAATAATTTTGCAAGGGAATCATCTTGAGCATCTGAACCTCCAAGGTTTTTCTTATGGTTTGCAATTTTATGCACAATAGAATCCATATTTGTCCAATTTACTCTCCCAACCACTAGAATTTCCTTCAAGAAGTAGAAAAATATACAAATTACCAATGTTCCACACTTGAATGTATGCTTCTTCTTCTTCTTCTTTATCTCCTTTAGGTTTTTCAACAATTGTTGTCAATGCAATTCCTAAATGTCATATTCAGCATCATTTTCAATCATATCTTGTGCCACATGAATGGTGATGGCATCATTTTCAATCATATATTGTATTGTTTCTATTTGGGTGATAAATCTTGCGACCTATGAGAATTGCTTCATACCAAACTATTAGGTTTCTAATATAGTTCAATGTGGGTTATTTTTTTTTATCAAGGGTAGCACCTACATCCTTTCCATTACATCCTTGAATTTGACATATTTTTCTATTAGAACTGGTTCAGAGGACCACAAACCAATTATTTCTCTGATTACTTCCTTGGTTATCACGTACGGTCCATCAATCCATATGGATTCATCATGAATTTGGCTTAGCACCATTTTGGTGTACTCTTTGTCTTCAAATGTCAAAAAATATGGCCACATATCTAGCCTCTTCTTACTTAGGGATTTTCTATTTTATTTAAAGTGTTATCATTCTCTTCTAATTCCTATTTCCATAGAATAAACAATCTTCCAAAGGAAGCTTATTCTGTTTCCCATGAATGTATCCTTTAATGTCTTCAATAGGTAAAACCCCATAGGGAGTTCCGGAGAATGTGCCTAAGGGATCATCTAGTAAAACTTTGGTAGTATGTATTTTAAGCTCAGGTTGTGGTCTCTGTGAGACATCTACAACCTTTGGTACTTCCATTACATTTAAATTGCTTTCAAAGAAAACTTTTGGAAGACTATAATATGTAGGAATTGCAAAATACTTCTTAGTCAACTCAGCGAACTTAGGGTTTTGATGTTTGGCCATTAGGAGATGCATTGAACCCTTCAATTTCCTCTTTTTCTCTTATCTTCCCCTTAAAATGTGTATACTGAAATGAATTTGTCTTCCAAAGCATGCTTTTAACTGTTTGATTTGACCCATTTTAGCAATAAATGCTTCAGAAAAAATTGGTAAACTTCAAAACCTTGTATGCATGATCCACTTTTGAAAGCTCTGCAAATTGACACATTAGAATATTTTCTTCCATAGTTTTCTCCAAAACATTCATATTTTTCATCTCCATCTTACATCTTCATTCCAAGCTGTGACACATCATATTGACAGGAGGTTATATGATTTTTAAGTAAAGCTCCCCCTAAGCCATAGCTCTGGGCTTAGTTACTAGAGGAAACATCTACACCAAAGATTGGTACAAATTCTCCTTTATCCTCAGTCTCTTATTTCTTTCTCCATATCTTTTCCATTTCATTTTTCACTTCATTCAGATCAATCTTATTGATTGGTTCATCTTTCTTCATCATATTATTCTTCCTTGAGATTTTATTTCTGAAAAATTTAACAATATGTCTAGGCTTTCTACAATTGTTGCATGTAATATTTATTTGATCTAATTATTTCTTCCATTTATTTTGAATCTTCTTT
>VDFB02172925.1:0-25088 GCA_007258455.2 Sequoia sempervirens | reverse complement strand
GAAGTGTAGTGTGAGCTTTAATGAGTTTTACTATTAGAAGCAGTAAGCAGAAGGTGTCTACAATTTTCAGAAAGGATGCAGATGTGTTGGTGATGATGTGTGGAATTTTTTGTTGCATTGAGATGGATTTCTCACTATAACATTCTTATTTTCTTCTTTTTTGCAATCTAGCAGTGAGCCATTGGGAGTGAGCCCTTATTTCTTTTCAGGCAGTGAGACCTCTAGTAGTGAGCCTATTGTATTCAATGTTGCAATTACTTTATATTGTGAGCTAATCCTCATTGTGGTTTTTCCCTTCGTAGGTTTTCCACGTAAATTTAGTGTTCCATTAAGCATAGTGTTGATGTGTTTTAGTTCATGTTATTTTCCTTCATGCTAAATCATTCTAACAGATTAGAGGTTATTGAAGTTAGTGTGGATTTAAATGTTAATGAGGGTTTTGATATTTCAATGTACAACTAATTCACTCCACTCTCAATTGTCTTGTGCATTCAACAAAGATAAGATCTTATCTAGACAACTAAGACTTCTAGAAGGACATCTAAAACCTAAGTAAACTTAACATGTGAATAAACCCCATTGTTATAAATTAGCTAGGGACAAGAAATTTATTCACACTAACATATTGTAGTCTCCATAAAAGATAATTTAATTTACATGCTTAATATATAATTTTAGGTAATTTTATTATAACTATATTATTTTCCTTAAAATTAATTTAATTCAACATGTACTAAACATTAAAAATATAAAATTGAATAAATTTAATGTGGTATGATCACATTAAAAATTGAGGGGTATAATAATAATCAAAGTGAGGAAGAGATTACAAAAAAGGTTTTTGAAGATACATTTCATAATCATAGAAATGATACTTTTTAATTTTCCATAGACTATTAAAAATACCATTACTACTTGACTTCTTTGGGCATATAGAGAAAAAACTAGTGGATCATAATTAACTTATGTATCATTATATCAATATAGTCTCATTGAGGCCATAAATTTTTGTGATACATCTTCCCTTTGACATACATTTATTTCCTTTTTCTTGGTGCATCTACAATTTCATGTTCTTCTATATTTCCACATTATCATTTTACTTGGGGAGCAAGGTTGTTGTCTACTTTTTCAACCTTACATACCTTCTTTATTGCTACAATTAAGGGAAAAGTGGGGTTTATCCATCATATTCATCTTACATCCATATGTATATATCCTAGGTATGCCTCTTTGTTTTCCTACTTTCCATATCACATGTTTATTTTTGAAATGATCATATTTATGCTTAAATTTTATATTCAAACTATAATATTATCTTTCTTTATTTAATGCAAGTTAAATTGATTTCCTTGATCTATGTGCATCCCTTTCTGAATCACATCAAATTAGGGGATTGTAAATTATTACTAATCACCATCTCAAGTTTATGTATAGTTCATAGGTTGATTATATATTATTACCTTGACTTTTTTACTTAAAATTATGCTTCTCCTCTATTATTTAATTTGGTAAGTTTTCATATTTAAATTAACATGCACATCAAAGTGAGGATACAATTAAAGAGTCAAACGTGCATAAACCTCACAGTTTTCCCTTTCATTTTATGCACATATTTGCATTAGTGTCCTATGTGCATTGCTTTAATAGATGGTTTTAATTTATTCAATACTCCCACTAACCACAACTCAATTTTATACTTAGAAAAAGACTTATTGTACTTGAAATATTTCTAGCATTCAAATAATTAGTTTCTTTATGCAGTTCAGTATAATAGATGTGACCATAACCTAGATTACAGATGCAAAAGTGGCCTTGAACTACATTATCTAATTTAAAATTTATTTATGGATCTAGGCCAATTCAATCTCAAGTAATTATCATTTTCCAATGTCCATGTCAAAACTTCATAATTGTGCACCTAGGACATGTATGGAATGATATCACCCTTAGTTTATCTGATCATCTATTCAAAATCGCTCACTACAACTATATTCCATCCACTAAAATACTCATAATAACCCATTTCCCTTCAATAGCTCCATTTTGCATGAGTAATTTGGATTGCATTAGCTATTATATTAGTGAATAATAAACCCTAGGTCTTGTACCAGCTCATTATAGACATTTATTACATCTAATCCCAAGCTATCACTATCATTACATCACATCATTGACATCTATTTAAACATCTATTGCATACATTATGATGTATCTTCAAACCTAGTACAAATTGTATAATTGATCAATGAGGCTTGACCAAGGCACAAGGGAAAAGTTAGTATACTTCCACACCCTAGTTTACCAAGCTCCAACAAATTTTTTTAGCAATACCAAGTCTTTCATATGTAGCTAGAGGTGCAATTGAACATTATTGCAAGTACTAAAGTTTTGAAGACTCCATGTCCAAGATTACTCATAAGATTCAAGGATATAGGTGTGGATCTAATCCATATCATGCACAACTTTAAATTTCATAGAATATAGTCCTCTCAATTTGGTCATTCTAAATATAATATTAGATTTTAGACATTATTCCTCTCCCTAAATCAAATTAATCTCCCTCTCTTTGACATCAAAATGCACTTTTATATTAATTATTTTATTTCTATTACCATTCCAAAATCAAATATTAATTTTGAGAATTCAAAACACACACACATACGACACTACAAATATGAAAACAAATATTTCAAATAAATCCATTACCCACATTATATTTTTCTTTAATCTTAACTAAATGGATTTGTCCATAACATGCATAATCTTATAAAAAAAAACTTATGATGAAACGTCTAAATAATAATAACAAATTTAGCGTACTCTTAAATACAATAAGCAAAGCCCAAGAGTTTGCTAATCCTGCTATCCACAAAACTGAATACCTTCTAAAATAATCTTCTTAAAATGGGAGCAAGTGCAAAAATCGATATAAAGAATAATTAACAAAGTCCTGCTTCTTACTTCTTCTGAAGAATTCTGAGAGAGTCAATTATGGGGAGGAAGAGCTACTGATGTATGACTAAATTTGAGAAAAAATTGTGCAACTCTTACAGTTAAATCAGTCGGCCAAAAACCGCTTTAGAAGCTTCTGCTGCTGTTGCTGATGTTCATATCTATTTCTATTGCACAATGCTAAGATGTGGTCTGGCCGGGTTTGTATGAACCATTCAGTCAACTGCTGTTGCTGGTGCCTTGTAAATCCAGTATAGCGCCGAGTTACATCATAAGGAAGATAGCAATCCCTTATACCATTATGTACGAGTTCCGTATTCTGACAGAAGTCGGCGACTTGAGATAAAGATGATGAGGAAGAAACCATGTCAGAAAAGGCGGCGCCCTGTCGGATTGCACTTGTGCATTGTATTTCATGAGTGGGTGTGAAAGAGGAATCTTTTAGGATTGAGGGTGCGGCTGGAATATCCAGCCTACAAGCAATGGAAACATCTTTATGATTTGAGTTCACACCAGCATTGCTGTTATTCTTATGGTGGTGGAGGGAGGCTCTCTCTGGAAAGTTTAGCTTGGCCCTTCTGCCCTTGAATTTTAAAGCAGCATCATCGTAAGCTTTGGCTGCATCTTCTGCTGTGGAGAAAGTGCCCAGCCAAACCCGAACTGCCTTTACTGGATCCCTGATTTCTGCGGCCCATTTACCCCACGGTCTCTCTCTCACTCCTCTGTAATGCTTCTTATTAGAATTTGCTTGCTTGACGACAGGATGCTTATTGTCTTTTCTCTTCACTGCTTTCTTTCGCTCGTATTTTCCAATGATCTTTTCTGCACAGGTTCCATGTAACAATCCCAAATAAATTATTTTCATACACAAAATTTAAATGAACTGATGGATCTTGCACCAATAACTAAACTGCACAGAGCATCTTTTCACTGTAAATTTGTTAGGTCGTCAATTAGCACATTTTTGCATCATCTATTTTATTTTTCCTTTCTGTGATAAGTGCGTTCTGGAGTAATTGAATTTAGTACTTGTTTTTGAAGAGAAGAAAAAGTGTTGTAAATTGTTACTCAGCTATAAGAGGCGATACTTTCGTACACATTTGATAATAATCTTTTATTATTTCTTCTTCTTCTTTCTATTTTAAGCCATTTTCTTCTCCATTAAATAGAATGTTCATTCATTATGTTATGTTTTCCTTTCACTGCTGTAGGTTCAGGTTTTCAAAAGTTTGTTTCTGGAATGTGTTTCCCTTTCACGCTGTAGGTTCGGGTTTTCAAAAAGATTGTTTTTGGAATGAATTTATACCTATTTTAACTAGGATTGCACTCAATAATTTATCATCAAAAAATAATTTTAACTTAAATTTTTGAATAGTTATGGATTCAAGCCCTGGTACTTGTAATAGGAGGGTTTCATCGTATTTCCATTGATTAGACAGTTGATAAGGGAATAGACGAATCCATGAGTGCACAGACATAAATAAAGAAATTAGTATGGTTTGATCGTGGTATTCTAACCTTCATATACTGTTGTAATTGAAATGACATAGAGCTTTCACAGCTGAAACATATTCAGCATGATGTGTTCTACTTCTATTGTTTCATCGTCTGTTGTGCCGATTCGATGGTTTGGTTTGCTGTTGCACAAGTTTCTTTTCCAGATTAGAGGGTTAAAAGCTGGTAGCAGATTGTGAGGATGGAAACAGATTGCATTTTTATACGTTGTATGGGGGAAATTTTCTACTTTGAACCCCCATTTCTGGGCGTATCGTCTATGCCGCCATCGGAACTGCACATTTGACTGTATTTATTAATTTTTTGAAAATCAGAATACAATAATTTTTATTTTCAAATAATTAATAAATACAGTCAAATGTGCATTCTGCTGATTAGGTATACGTTGCATTTATGGAGGCTGGTTCGATGTACGCATCATCTGCTTTTGCATCGAAATAAAATATAAGCAAGACCTTTTTTCTTGGTGTAGTAGGTGAGTTACGCATCGAAATAAAATAAAAGCAAGACCTTTTTTCTTGGTGTAGTAGGTGAGTTACGCATCAAAATAAAATAAAAGCAAGACCTTTTTTCTTGGTATAGTAAGTGAGTTAGGCAGTAAACCTGCTTAACAAGGAGGTAAAATCTAACTACCGAACACCCTATTAACACCCCAATAGGCTAGAGCTACTATTTTCTATAGATCTGCCAATTCTAACAACTAGATAATTTAAAATAATAATAAAAAGTCAATTTTTCATGATTGCAAATCACTATGAACAGTAAAGAGTAACTTGTATGCTGCAAAAAAACTGTATTAACATATGAAGGTTGAGGAGTTACAGTGATTACCGGTTTCTGTGTTGACGAAGCAGATGGGTGTTGTAGAACTGTTCTGCAGAGTGAGTGATTGATGTGGTTCGCTTTCCATGGGATGACTAGCACCTCCATCGACTACACAACTCATCGGCAATGCATCCTTTCGACACAGATCAATGGAGGAGCACAAGGGGGTATTATTATTACTAACATTGACATTTTCAGAACCTTTCTGGATTCGATCCATTGCTTTGTAGTTGCTATTTGACTCCACCCAAATCTAAGGTTTGGGAACAGCATCACAGTATTCCCAAATCAGAGGAGGGCAAAGAGGTCAAAATAATGCGTTACTGCAAGGGCGAGCTCATTGAGAGGCATAGATGATGAACGCCTTAGCTTTACCCAATAGTCAACTTACAGGCTTGCTCTTTAAGCTTTTCCTCCACTAGGATGACTTTAAAGACTTGAGGCACAAGTCATCGTCGTAAAGTTTTGGGTCCAAGACTGTCCATCATTCTAAAATTTTATCTGAAATTCATTATTAATTCAGGTGTCGCATGCAATTTCCACCACCAAAATTTACTAATCCAATTCAGTTTAATCAAAGGATCCAAAGCATTGTTTTGTCCGTTCTCTTAGTCTCCTATGTGGAACACTATTTTGTCATAAGGAAAGTCTTCGTTTTGAGCTAGATAGAGTGATTAGATTTACAAACAAATAATTCTTAACGCCCAATTATTATTGTTTGATATTGCAAACAATAACCATTTTAATTAGTACATCTGGTAGATTTGTAAATTGTGATGTACTTGTTCATTTGGAAAATAGTGAAAGGAAGGCATTTTTTCCCACAACTATTAAATATAATTAGATACATTTATATATAATCCAAGTTATTGCACTTAAATTGGGTACGCCGAATTTTTGGTTGGAATAGTTATATTTTTTGAAATGGATCAACCTTAGTAAATTTGAAAAATATAATTTGATAATTAATTGCTATATGCGACAAGTGGTCATTGCAAACCTTGAGCTCTTGTTGCATTATTATTTTGAAATGCAACTTTTTTTAATTTGTATTTTTTAAATTTTGGATACAAAATTGTGTATCAACAATCTATCCAATTCTTGCTTTGCCAATCTCCACTTGCTCCTACATCGAAGGTTATAAGCAAAAATCTCAAATGGTTTGGATATTTGTTTAACACTTTTGTAAGAGAAATATCTTAACCAAAATTTGTGTTGAGACTAACTGTTACTATCAATGAAAATTTGTAGTCATGAAGAATACAAATGAAAACATAAGTACATAATTATAAGAAGAAGTAACTAACAATTTTCAATTTATAAATCTCTTTCCATAAGTACATAATTTAAAGGAGTAACTAACAATTTCAGTTTATAAATCTCTTTCCATTTTCATTTTAATTTATTTTCTCAGTGCCACATTAGGGAAACTTATTCAGAACACTAGAGTTAAGAAGCGAGCTAAAAGGCATCCAAATATCAATATTAAATTCTAATCCTTTAAAAAAAGTAGCTAAACTACAATTGTTCACTCCTTGGTTGCGTAGGATGGTAGTAACATCTCATGTGTGTGCAAGACCAACATATTTGAACCTAGAAATATAGAAAGCCAGATGCCTACAATTATTCACTTTTCTATATATGTTTTTTTTGGTATCTCTATACATATTAATCACTTTATGTCTTTGGAAATATTTGATAATTACAATTTCCAAAATGAATGTAATTAGATGTAACCCATTGTTTTGAATTTAAATCATGATAAATGACAAAAATTACATTGTAATATGACATAACATGATGATATTATAACCAAATTTATAGAATGTGTGTATGTTTGAAAGGTTTGAGTAAACCATTTCTTATAATCAAAGCACTTTTAAGTCCCACAAAATATTCTATCCTTAATATTTTTTTCCCTTGAACAAATAGATTTTATGAAAATATATGATTTCCAAAGCATTGCAATGTGGATTAAAAACATCTCGGTTACAGTCTCAAGGGTTTTATGTGTAACGTTAAAAAATAAAAAAATGAAAAGCCTCGAGTTCTACAAAGATGAAACCCTTGAAACTTGAAGACCTGTTGATTATACAAAAGTGAAACCCTTTGTACAAAGCATCATGCCTTTGTAGCTTTTGAACATAAACCCAAATGTCCAATAGCCAAAGCATTTCCATATGGGATCGTTGTACTTCCCCTGTTCGTAGCAATCATGTTAGTTCAGTGTTGAAAAGCATGTTAAAAAAATCAACCCACTGTAAAACATTGGACTAAAAATCTATCTACCTGTTTATTTATAACCGAAATGTTGCAAGCTCAAAAAAATGTGCTCAATACTGGTCTGCAACAATCTAACTAACCATTTTTTGTGATAATCTCATATATGTTTTCCTTTAAAAACCTTGTTCTTAGCTCTCTTCCTAACCTTGTGGGGTTCTTCATGCAAAGAGCTTCCAGTCATCATCAAAGCAAGTAAGTAGCAGAGCATCACATTCTGCTTGCACTTGCAATTAATAAAACTTAAAGAAATTTTATAAGCAAAACTTGTAGGACAAGCTAGTGTAATAAGTAAATAAAGAAATAATTGTTTATTAGACTCACAAAACAACAATTATTTATAAAAAATCCATACCTCTTTTATTAGGTTTGCATTTGTACCACTTGGAATTACGTTTGTGCAAAAGCTCAGAAGCAGAGAACTGACAGAGCAGCTTTTGGGTCCAACAATGGTAATTGATAGAGCTTTATAGAGGGGTTCGTGGGTTCGTGGAATTGTCTCTGATAGTTACAACAGTCTTTAGTTCCGAACCTTCTAATAATAATTTTTCAAAACGTTTTTGAGACCAAACATCATCCAAGAAGAAAATCTAATGCATATATATCAGAGATGCTTGAAACCAAAGTCTTCTTGGGTGTGTTTTCAAGAGGTGTCTTCTACATTTAGATATTTTAGCTGATTAGGGAAACTACGAATCATTACGGAAGACAGTGCAGTTAAGGTTGGTCTACTTAAACATCAAAGAGTTCAATGGTCAATTTGATTCCTCGTCATAATACTATCATATTTCTATTGGCAAAATTTCACTTTTGAATTTTAAACTGTTTGGCGCTGAAGAACAGTTCTTGATAGCTAAGAATTTTCATGGAATCGAGATACAAGGAAACTAACCCCAGTTGGGTCTAAGGGAGTTGATGACAGGCAAGAAGTGGCATTGCTTATTGAAGGTAAATCCAGAAATATCAAACAAAAACTGAACTGATGTCTCTTGAGGCAAAATAACATACGTCAATTATATTAGCTTAATAGGAAGAGACCTCCCATCCTGTTCTCATACTAATTAATACTGATTTTGTAAAAGAACAAGCACTAAAAATAGCACTTCCAATCAACAACACAATACCATCAAAACATAGTTTGTATGTGCTAGCTTATCTCTTTTTAATTTTTATCTACATACCTAAAATCTTGGCATGAGAGGAAAACCCAAAAAAATTGAAATAGAATGGATTTTCAAATAAAAGCTTAAAACATTGAGAAAATGTTGAACAGAATTTCCAGGGTATCACCTTTAATTTGGATCATTGCATTGAGCCAATATGAGAGTGGTCTTCCCATCACCTCCCATACAATGCACACCAACTGCCAACACCTTGCTGTGGGACAGATGTCCCTTCAAATCCCCAATACATTTCTCCAGCCCAACATAGGACATCCAAAAGCAGGACAAACAAATAAAAGGGAATAGCTCACATACATAGGAAAAGCCCCCTTAATCTTGACAGTTATGAGAACCTAAAGTATTAAGTTATGATATTATTTTGCTTCTGACTGGATTTCTCACCACTTTGAAAACTGTTGTTGCGCTCATTTATATTCATACCAATACACAAAACTAAAACCAAAAACATCTAGCTCCTACTCCCGTTTGCATCAGTATTCTTGGCACCAGGCATGAATGCCATTCCCAGGTGAAATTAAATCTAACAACTATTTAATCAGGGTAGTGGTTTGCATGTACAGGCCGAAAATAACACCAATCTAAAAGATCTTACAGAGCTTGCTTTCTTGCCTCCGCAAGAGAATAAAAATAAAACAGACAACAAGGAGAAAGGTTTTCTTTGGAGACACAAAGATTAATATAAGAACAGGGGATTACCTCCCCAACCTGCACAAGCATAGAAAACTAAAGCGCCTTTTCCCCAGAGTTCGCCCGTGCACCAAAACTCCTCATGCTGCACTCACGCCTTCCTAAATCTCCCACCCCAACTCAGGTATCCTCTCCTTTTTGTTTTCTGCTCCTCCTCAGAACCAGAGCGCCACCCTCTTCTCCCCAACCCCTCTAGCGCTTCTCCTTTTTTTCCCCCTAAACCAAGCCACCTAACTTGCCCTAAAAACAAAGTTTCTTAATACACAAAAACAACGTGCTCAGGTGAAGAGGAGGATGGTGACCAACGTGGGCCGAGACAACACAGTATACAAAGTGTGGGTGAAGAGCAGTCCAAATGTAAAGGTAAGCGTGGATTTTTTCCCCTGTGACTCTACGCACTTGATGCGTCGGTTGATCCATTTCAAATGAATAGTTGTTCTTTCCATGGCACCAGGAAGTAAAGGAGAGTTATGACCTTTACCCAGCGCCGGCGGGCGGACAATTGCAAGTGGATTGAATGCATCATGGAGGCGGTGAATAGAATGCGGCATAAATGCAGGTGTTCTGCCAACTTGCTTTATTCGGCGAAAATTATACCGGCGACTGGCGAGAAAGTAAAGCGGACTGCGTGCAAAGCGGATGCCGTGAAAAACGGATGACGTGAGAACCGGTGATCGTGGTGCCGTGAAAGGTGGACGGAATATCCAACGATTAGCAAACATTCATTCGTCTCCAGGATGGCTTTAGCCATCGATTTTAAAAAATAGTCTAGCGCAGTTCATAGTAGGATACCGGCGTGAAATTATTATAAAATTGAGTGCATTTTTTCTTGATTAATTAATTGTATTGTATGCAATCAATGTATGAGTCATAGGCATGTTATTTATAATATAAAGTATTAAAATTCATTTTATTCAATATAATTTTAAAGTATTTAAAATATGTAGAAATTGTAAGTATATGATTTCTACATTCTATCATGTTATTATGCTTTACTTTTGATTTTGACTATGTATGTTTTTCCTTGACATTTTTGATCAAAATCTTTGATCCATATTATTTTATATAAAAATCATTAAATGTATAATAATTTACATATATTTAAGAGTATAAACAATTTTATTTTAATAATTGAAACATTTTATTTGAGTAATAATAGTGTAGTGTCTTTAACATAACATTAAAAATAAAGAATGTTTTAATAATCATGAAAATGTGTAACATTGCTAGGAGAATCTATTAAATAATGCAATATTTCATATTCCATGAAACATATTTTTATGTACATCACAACATTTATCTTTTAATAATTTTAGTCTATTCTTCAAAAAAAAATATTGCCAAGTTGTTTTCCCTTTTTCATCTTTTCATAATCATCATATATAAATGTTGACATTATTATTAGATGTTCTAATAAATTTAGACAAGATATAATAAAAAATATCAATCATGTTTTTCTCTTTCTTTCCTTCAATAATGGCTTTTGAAAGAGTTAGAACATGTGATTTGAGTATTATCGATACCTAAGCCAATATTAAGCATATTTGGATTGTGCGACCCCTTTGTATTGATGTTATTAGAATTGTATGAGGAGATTTGTCTTTGAATGGTATGCTTGAGTAACTATTAAATTCAAGGATAATATATGGTAGTGGTTTTACTAGTGCAGTTCAAATCTTGTATATTATTTCTCAAGCATACCCTTGAGCTCTATTTATTAAACTTTCTTGTATCCAAAGATTGGATGTTAATATTACCTTTACATCCTTGGAAATTAATAGCTCCACATTCAATTCATTAAATTTTCATCTTTTCTATGCATTGACACTGTCCACTTTAGCATATGGTGCTTCAATCAATATATTTTTCTTCTTTTATAATTATCACATTATCATGTTTTGCAAACATTTGAATATTATCAAGTTCTTCATTAGTTGTTGTGTTTATGCCAACATTAATCCTTGTCATCATGAACTTCTAGTAATCAATAGTTGGATTTGCATCTCTTACATTTGTGAGAAGTTTACAAAGGGGAATATTTTCTCTTTCTTTTCGAATATCTTATCCAAAGTAACAATAATTTTGAATTCTTTCCACAATAGCTTAACACTTCTATTATTAACATATAGTGATTTTTCATTAACAGGAGGCAAATATCCTAATTCTCCAACTAGAATAATAGATATACTTACATAATAATCGAAAATAATGAATTTGATTGTGTGTACTATTAATGTAGATAGTTTATAACAATGAAGTTGAAGATGAGGAAAAGATTTAACATAACAAAATGGAAGATAAAGAAACCAAAAACACAAAACCTTCACCGAGAATCTTTACTTCACTCCCTAGTGAGTGGAAATGAAGTGCGCCCTTATTTCATTTGATTTTCTCTTTGATGTTGATATGTGGATTGCTCAAAGTTCTGGCATAACCTTGATATGATTGCAAGATAAGAGATCAAATAGCAGCATGAGGGGTATGATAGTAGATTAATGATATGCATTAGGATTAGATGAAGGATGAGAGCCTCTAGATATAGAGCTTGAAGAGGTAAAATAAATCGCTATGAATGATTGATTATGAATGGCTAAGATTGAAGGAGGATCAGGGTTATGATCAAAGATGCAATCATGTGACAACTAACAAGCGGCATATAAGGGATAGGATTTAGGTTTAGGATATGGATTAGTATAACAATCCTTATGGGAATGGCTATATTAAGAGGTTTAGATGAGATGAGTGGATAAGATGAAAAGTTAGCTTGAATTTTGGATGTGTGTCTAGGTTCAATAAATCTGGACAATGCATTAGTTAGACATGTAAAGGAAACACTTGTCACATGATGAGAAATATATATTATGATCCATGTGAACTAGATTGGTGGCTAAGATTAAATGAGCAAGGATAGAGGATAAATGAGAAATAAATAATTAAATAAAGTATTTATTTAATTAATGAGATCATGCTAAAGGAAAATAATTAAATAAATAATATATATTTATTTAATTAAAGGATTAAGATAAAGATGGGAAAATGATGGGAATAATTAATTAAATAATAGATATTTATTTAATTAAACAACTTAAGATAGGCTAAAATTAGATTTGGTTGGGTAAGGTCGGATTTTAGGTGTCTATAATTTCCCCTCTTTGATATGATGTTGTAAAGTGATGTTGTATCAAAGAAGATTAAAATATAGTGGATGAGAGAGGATAAGGATCAAAGACATTATGCCTCAGTCAATAGGAGGATGGGAAAATCTAAAGAAGGAAAGATTAGGATGAAGAAATAAATGTTAGGATTAGGTGATGGGATGCCCCCTTCAGAGGACATGCGAGTTAGGAGGACACATATGTGCTCTTGAAATGGAAGGGAATGATGGGGATGAGGATCAAGAAGAAAATGAATTGGAAGATTAAAGGGGATGAAGGAGATGAAAAAGAAGGGGAATTTGGATGAAAGAGGATGAAAAGGAAGCATAATTTTACTATGATGGATAGGTTATTCTAATATGTATTGAGCAATCCTAAGAGTTGATATAGAAAAAGATAATCATGCACCAAGATATGAGGAACGAGGGTGACAAGATAACCTTTGGATGGAATTGATGCTCAAACAATGACAAGAATGGCACACAAGATACAAATGATGCCCCCATTATACACCAATTGTGACACACCAAGATATAGATAGATTTAAGCGAGCATAAGTATGTGTAGTCATGGATCAAAAGATAAATTAAAATCAAAAGACTCACTGCAAAACATATCATGCAACCAACATATCTCTTGCTAAAGATAAGATAATGATGATGATTGATTTTATTATATTAGGCGTGGATAAGCACCTAAGCAAAGCTTGGATAAAGATGATGATTGATTGATTGTAAAAAGGATATAATTATTGATTAATGCTTGATAGCTAGGCTCATGATATGATTTCAATTAAGGATTTGATGTCTCGGATGCAATGTTTGGTTGAATGTCAAGTTTGAGGAGCATAAGATTATTTTTTTTTAATGTCTTACTTTTGAATTATGGATGAGATTTGGGATGATGATTTTTTATATGTTTGAGATGGATTGGGATGAAGATTTTATTGATGGCATTACTGAATTTGAGTGAAAATTGTGCAACTCTTTCTATTGCACAATTTTCCCTGATGTTCATATCTGTTTCTTTGGCACACTGCTAAGACGTGATCTGGCCGGGTTTGTATGAACTATGCAGTCAACTGCTGTTGCTGGTGCATTGTAAATCCAGTATATCGCCGAGTTACATCATTAAGGAAGATAACAATCCCTTATACCATTATGTACCGTATTCTGACAAAAGTCGGCGATTTGAGATAAAGATGATTAGGAAGAAACCAAGTCAGAAAAAGCGGCGACCTGTCGAATTGCACTTGAGCATTGCATTTCATGAGTGGGTGTGAAAGAGGAATCTGTTAGGATTGAGGGTGCGGCTGGAATTTCCACACTACAAGCAATGGAAACATCTTTATGATTTGACTTCACACCAGCATTTATGTTATTCATATGATGGGGGAGGCAGGCTCTCTCTGGAAAGTTTAACTTGGCCCTTCTGCCCTTGAATTTTAAAGCAGCATTATCGTAAGCTTCGGCTACATCTTCTGCTGTGGAGAAAGTGCCTAGCCAAACCCGAACTACCTTGTCTGGGTCCCTAATTTCTGCGGCCAATTTACCCCATGGCCTCTATCACACTCCTCTGTAACGCTTCTTATTATAATTCGCTTTCTTGACGACAGGATGCTTATAATCTTTTCTCCTCACTATAGTCTTTTGCTCGTTTTTTCAATGATCGTTTCTGCACAGGTGCCATGTAACAGCCGCTAATAAATTATTATCATACACAGAATTTTAATGAACTGATGGATCTTCCACCAATACGTTAACTGCACAGAGCATCTTTTCAGCCTAAATTTTTTAGGTCGTCGTCAATTAGCACATTTTTGCATCATGTATCATATTTTTTCCTTTTTTTGTGATAAGTCCCTTCTGTTGGAAAAAGGAGTATTTTCACCCACCATCACCTACCAATATTAAGACTAAATCTGATCTCCTCCACCGACTGGCATTAAGTCTGCTTGACTTCATTGCTTCAGTCTTTACTACGCAGATGAGATATTTTCCTGATATTTGTTGCAGTTAATAATTTGTCAGGGTTATCCATCTACTTCTCCTTCCACGTTGTTCATCTTATCTTCTCCGCTGCCTAAAGACCTCTATAAATAGCTGAGGCATATTTAATAGAAAGATATCAATAAAGATCTAGTGTATGCTGTAGCATACGTTTCTATCTTATTTCTCTGTCTCTTGAGTTCGCTGTTTTTTCTGTGTATTGTCCTCTGTTAGCCTAGAACTTCTGGAGTAGTTGAATTAGTATTCTTTGTTTTTGTATTCCAAATAATTTTCGAAAAGAGAAGAAAAAGTCTTGTAAATTGTTACTCAGCTATAAGAGGTGATACTTTCGTACGCATTTGATATAAATCTTTTATTATTTCTTCCGCTTGCCATTTTAGATGTATTAGATTATGCTAAGATTTTTAAAAGATTATTTTTGAAATTAATTATATATATATATATATATATAAAAAACTGCATTTAACTTAATAGTTATGTATTCAAGCCCTGCTACTGTAATGGGAGGGTTTCATCGTATTTCCATTTTTTAGACAGTGGATACGGGAATAGAAGAACCTATGAGTGCATAGACATAAAGAGAGAATTTTGATCGATTGGTATTCTAACCTTCATATACCGTTGTAATTGAAATGACAGCTTTCAGAGCTTTCATCTTGTTATGTTCTACTTTTATTGTTTCTTCGTCTGTTGTGGCGATTCGATAGTTTGGTTTGCTGTTCCACAAGTTTCTTTTCCAGATTAGGGTGTTAAAAGCTGGTAGCAGATTGTGAAGTTGAAAACAGAATGCATTTTTATATGTTATCGGGGGAAAATTTTCTACTTTGAACCCCATTTCCGGGGGACGGTTCAATGTAGGCACCATCTGCTTTTCGATCAAAATAAAATAAAGACTTTTTTCTGCGGTAGTAGGTAAGTTTCGCAGTTAAGCTGCTTTAACAAAGAGGGGTTAAAATCTAACTACGGATCACCCAATTAAGTAACACCCCAATAGACTCAGGCTACCTACTTGTTTCTATAGATCTGCCAATTCTAACAAATAGATAATTTTAAATAATAATAGAAAGTCAAATTTTTATCATTGCAAATCGCTATGAACAGTAAAGAGTAACTTGTATGCTGAGAAAAAAACTGCACTAACATGTGAAGGTTGAAGAGTTGCAGGTGATTACCGGTTTCTGTGTTGACGAAGCAGATGGGTGTTGTAGAACTGTTGTGTAGAGTGAGTGATTGTTGTGGTTGACTAACACCTCTATCGACTACGCAACTCATCGGCAATGCATCCTTTCCACACAGATCGATGGAGGAGCACAAGTTGGTATTATTATTACTAACATTGACATTTTCAGAAGCTTTCTGGATTCGATCCATTGCTTCGTAGTCGCTCTTTTACTCACCCCAAATGCATCACAGTATTCCCAAATTAGAGGAGGACAAATAGGTCAAAATAATGCGTTACTGCAACGGCGAGCTCATTGAGAGGCATAGGTGAGTGCCTTAGCTTTGCCCAATAGTCAAAACTTACAGACTTGCTTTTTACGCTTTTCCTCCACTAGGCCGACTTTAAAGACTTGAGGCACAAGTCGTCGTCGTAAAGTTTTGGGTCCACGATTGTCCCTCCTACCAAAATTTGATGCATTATTAATTCACGGGTCGCCTGGAGTTTCCAGCACCTATATTTCTATTGCATTTAAGTTTAGCCAGAGGTTCCAAATCATTGTTTTTGTCCAGTCTCTTAGGGCTCCTATGTGGAATACTATTTTGTCGCAAGGATTGTCTCGTTTTGAGGTAGACAGAGTGATTAGATTTACAAACAATTAATTCTTTAAACCTAATTATAATTACTGTTTGATATTGCAAACAACCACCATTTCAATTAGTACATCTGGTAGAATTGCAAATTGTGACGTACTTGTTAATTTGGAAAATACTAAAGAATGGCATTTTTTGTTTGTCTACAACTATTAAATATAATTACACATTTCTATATAATTATTAGGAAATTGATCACATTTTATATGGATCAATTAACTGCATTGTATGTAATGAGTCTATAAATGATAGGCATGTTATTTATAATATAAAGTACTAAAATTTATTTTATTCAGTAAATTTTTATTGTATTTAAAATATCTAGAAATTGTAGGTATATGATTTTCACATTCTATCATATTAGTATGTATTATTTTTTATTTTCATAATGCGAGTTTTTTCTTGATATTTTAGAGTATAAACAATATTATTATAATAATTGAGATATTTTTATTTGACCAATAATAGTGTAGTGTCTTTAGAGAACATAATATTAAAAATAAAAAAATGTTTTAATAATCATGAAAATATGTAATATAGCTAGGAGAATCTATTAATTAGTGCAATATTTCATATTCCTTGAAACATATTTGTAAGAAGTACATCACAACATTTATCTTTTAACAATTTTAGTCTAGTTCTTCAAAAAAAATGTTGTCAAGTTGTTTTTTCCTTTTCATCTTTTCATAAACATCATATATAAATGTTGACATTATTATTAGACATTCTAATTAATTTACTCAATATGTAACCATAAATATAAATCATGTTTTCTTCTTTTTGTCCTATGTCAATAGTAGCTTTTGAAAGAGTTGGACCTTGTGATTTGAGTATTATCAATGCCTAAGACAATCTTAAGCATATTTGAGTTGTGCAACCCCATTGTATTGATGTAATTAGAATTATATGAGGAGTTTTATCTTCAAATGGTATGCTTGAGTAACTATCAAATTAATATGTGGTAGTGGTTCTACTAGTGCACTTCATTTGAAGTTTATATATTACTTCTCAAGCATACCCTTGAGCTCTATTTATATAACTTACTTCTATCCAAATATTGGATGTTAATATTACATTTACATCCTTAGAAATTAATAACTCCGCACTCAATTCATTAGCTTTCCATTCTTTTCATGCACTACCCACTTTAGCTATGGTGGTTCAATCAATATAATTTTCTTCTATTATAATTATGCACATTATAATTTGTTGCAGGCAAATGAATATTATCAAGTTCTTCATTAGTTATTGTGTCTATATCTACATGTATCCTTATCATCATTAACGTATAGTAATCAATAGTTGGATTTGTATCTTCTACATTTGTGAGAAGTTTACAAAGACTTTGTTAGTGAATTTTTCTATTTCTTTCTAAATATCTTATCCAAAATAACAATAATTTTGAAATCTTTCCACACTAGTTTACTACATCTATTACTAACATATGATTGTTAGTCATTGATAAGAGGTACTTCTTCTAATTCTCCAACTAGAATCATATCTATATAACTACATAATGACTGAAATCATAAATTTAATTGTGTGTACTATTAATGTAGAAAGTTTATAATAATGAAGTTGAAGATGAGGAAAACATTGAAGGTAACAAAATGGAAGATAAATCAATACAATGCACAATACCTTGACCTAGAATCTTTGCTTTAGTCCTTGATGAGCAGAAATAGAGTGCATCCTTATTCCATTTGATTTGATCTTTGATGTTAATATGTGGATTTCTCAATGTTCTATCATAACCTCTATATGATTGCAAGATAAGGGATAAAAATAGCAACATGGGGGTATGATAGTAGATTCTATATATGCATTAGGAGTAGATGAAGGATGAGAGCCTCTAGATATAGTCTTAAAAAGGAAAAATCAATGGCTAGGAATGATTGATTATGGATGGCTAAGATTGAAGGGGGATTGATCAAATATGCAATCATTTGATAAGTGGAACTTGAGGGATAGGAATTAGGTTTAGGATAGTGATAAGGACAAAAATCTTAAAGGGAATCACTATGATTAAGAGGTTTAGATGAGATGAGTGGATATGATGAAATTTTAATTTGAATTTTGGATGTTTGTCTAGGCTCAATGAATCTGGACAAGGAGTTAGTTAGACATGTGAAGGGGACACTTGTCACATGATGAGAAATATGGATCATGATCCATGCGAACAAGATTGATGGCTAAGATTAGATGGACAAGGATAGCGGATAAAGGGTAATTACATAAATAAATAAATAATCTATTTAAGTAATGAGATAATGATGAAGGGAAATAATTAAATACATGATAAATATTTATTTAATTAAAGGATTAAGATAAAAATGGGGAAATGATGGGAATATTTAAATAAATAATAGATATTTATTTAATTAAAGGGTTTAGGATAGGATAAAATTAGGTGTGGTTGGGTAAGGTCAGATGTTAGGTGTCTACTTTTCTCCCTTCTTTGATGTGATGTCATGAAGTGGCATTGTATCAAAGAA
Organism: Sequoia sempervirens; assembly: GCA_007258455.2. Taxonomy (NCBI): domain Eukaryota; kingdom Viridiplantae; phylum Streptophyta; class Pinopsida; order Cupressales; family Cupressaceae; genus Sequoia; species Sequoia sempervirens. Next base: position 6,171 of record VDFB02172925.1, on the reverse strand, counting down.
GATTACAACATAGTAGATGAGAGACAATAAGGATCAAAGACATGATGCCCCAGTCAATGGGAGGATGGGAAAGTATGAAAAAGGAAATATTATGATGAAGAAAGAAAGATTAGGATTAGGTTATGGGATTCCCCCTTGAGAGTAGATGTGGGTTAGGAGGACATGCATGTGCTCTCAAAATGGAAGGGAATAGTGAGAGTTGAGGACCAAGAAGTAGATCAATTAGAAGATGAAAGGGAAGGGGAATTTGAATGAAAGAGGATGAAAAGGAAGGAGAATTTGATTATGATGGATAGGTTATGCTAGTATGTATTGAGCAATCATATGATTTGATATAGAAAAAGATAACTATGCACCAACGTATGAGGAACTAGGGTGACAAGATAACCATTGCATGGACTTGACACTCAAACAATGACAAGAATGACATACAAGATAAAATTGATGCCCCAATATACACCAATTGTGACAAAAAAAGATATAGATAGATCTAGGTGGTTGTAACTAGGTGTACTCATGGGTTCAAAGACAAGATCGAAAATCAAAAGATTAAAAAAGGAAGACTCATTGCAAAAGACTCATTGCAAAAGATGTCTTAAAACCAACATATATATAGTAAAAGATAAGATTATAATGATAATTTATTTTCTTTTACATTAGGCTTGGATAATCACCTAAGAAATGATATAATGATTGATTAGTTCTAGAAAGCTAGGCTCATGATACAATTTCAATTAAGGATTGATGTCTTGGACACAATGTTTGGATGATTGAATGTCAAGTTTGAGGAGCACAAGACTAAGATTTTTATTTTTTATTTTTGAATTATTGATGGGATTTGCGATGATGATTTATAATTATTTTTGAGATTACATAGATATGATAGGGGATTGGGATGGGTTGATGGGTTTGATTTATTATGTGATGCGAATTTTATTAATGGGATGAAGGTGGACTCCCCATGATACTTTGAAGGCCAATGTGTTGGAACTAAGGATATATATGTCAAGGGCACGCGCAGGATCACCGGCAAAAATAGGGCCTTAAGTGGCAAAAAATTCAGAAAATCGCTATTAGGCAATTTGGACGTAAATTTTTAATAAGTTATCTATATTATTTCAAAATATGTAAAATAGAATTTGTGAAAATTGAATGTAGTTTCTAAAATACTAGGTTTATTTAAAAATAAATAAAATCTATTTGGTGAAAATTTGAAATTTCAATGTAATAGTACTTAAATTTCAAGGAAAATAAGAAGTAGGTGTAATCAATTAAACTAACCATAATAAAATGATAATTATTTTTTGTAATATTTTATATATAAGTAGAGGACTCCATGTCTGGATGTGATGCATATATTTTTTGTAATTTTTTCTAAGTAAATAATTAATAATGAATTTTTATTACAACTTATAGAAAATATAAACTGGCCTCGTTCAAAATCTTAACTTGGTCAAAACTTCATGAAATTTAATTTTTCTTTTTAATCCTATATTATGTAGCATAAAATCTGACGTGTTTTGGATTCAAAAAAATATGATACCGTTTGAAAGTTATAGATGTTTTCAATCAGCCTATTGATTAGGACTTTAGTAGTAATTCTAATAGAAAATGAATAATAATTACTATTAAATTCAAATTAAATCATAATTTATATTTTTAAAGCTGAGAATCTCCTCTAAAAAACCCTTTCGTTTCATTAATTTTGGGTGAAAAAAAGTCATCAGCCACATACATTCTACAAATACATAATATATTGCCACACTATTATCCCTCACATACCCCTCAAATCCTTGACATATGTAGATGTAACTTTCATGTCCAATGCAGTAGAAAGAATGGGGAGAGGTGGGAAATGATGTAGTATGGAATGATGGGATGAAACTAATCAAGGATCAATACAATCCATGATAGGTTTATTATGGATGGATGGATGAATGATATTTTATTATGATATGGAAAGATAGGAAGGATGGCAAATGGGATGGATTCCTAAGAGATGGTGTATAAGGGACTACTACACATGATGTCTTTTTCTAGGTTTTCAACATGATACTTATCTAAGGTGACACCAAAGTGGTTTTTACTATTGGATGAATAATTTCTCTTTACTATTTTTGGATTTTTGGATTTTTGGATTTTATTATTTTTTGGATCTTTTTTGAGAAATGAAGCTTGATGATGTTGTGATCAAGGTGGGTATTCTTTCATAAATGGATGATGATGTTTGATATATGGATGATATTTGGTCCTATAGATGGAGGGAGCTAAGCTATGATCACTAATCTATGCCCTACGAAGGCCTTCATGTATCACACATAAAGAATGAGGAAGGATGGGAAATGATGGAGGATGGAATGATTAGAGATATTGTTGAATTACATAAAACAATTGATAGGGCCTTAATCAGTTGTACCTTAAAGCTTCAAAACCCTTAAACACATTTAGATCCACATTCATTCAATAAACCCTTAAATTTGTTATGATGATTTATCATGGGAAGCAAATATAAAAAAATGAAACACAACACAATACACAAGAGAACACCAAATTTACGTGGAAAAACCAAGATGGGAGAAACCATGGTGAGGATTAGCTCACATTATAGGGGTAAGTGCAAGAATTTGAGTCCACTTTTGGTGGAAGTGTCATTTTTCAGCTTTAAAATAGGTAGCCATTCATTTTTTTAGAATAGGTGCCCATTTTAAAGTGGGTACTCATTCCAAAAGGTTTGAAAATCACACTCCATGTTTCTTTGGATTTAGGCTTAGTAAAGGCATGGTAACCCAACCCTTAGCCTTGGACCTACAAGTACAAGGTCATGACAATATTGAGAGAAAAAGTTGACTATGTCAATATGGCTGACAAGCTTTTTAGTAGAATTATTCTATGAAATTAAAACCCATTTTAGATGAGATTGTTTAGATTCTAAATATGTAAAAAAAAAATCCAATTGGATTATTTTTTCTATTTTTTAAATATTTTTTGATAAAATTGGTCCATAAACTTGAAATATCAGGTTTTTTATTATTTTAATATTTTTTTATTAAAATAAATTTTTGGAAAACAAATTGTATGTGTCAGGAATACTCAGAAAATTCTTTCCAATTTGAAAAAAATAAAAATAAAAAAGATAAGTTTAGGTCATCTTATGCATGACACATGGGATTTTCAAAATAGCAATTATGACCAATAAAAAATTAACAAAATTAAATATTCAAAAAAAATTACAAAAAAATATCATGAACATTCTTCAATGTGTTAGAGATCATTTCCCAAAAGGATTTAGAAAAATACAATTATTTAGGTCAAAATATGGATGACGTACACATGCATGGTATGGTAAAAAAAAGTGACTTTTAAACAATGGTTTTTAGACATGCCAATTGAAAATCAATCAATGTCATCTGGTATTAAAAGAAATTACATATTTGGAAACTAGACTCTGAGTATTACACTTCATATTATTGATTTTTTTAAAGATTCAGTCTTTAAGTGCTTTAAATTTTTAGGTCAATTTTGAAAATTCTAAAAAATAGGGGGAACACTTCACTCTTTTTGGCCAAAAAGTGGACTCAACTTCTTGCACACACCCATAGGTAATAACAACACCAATGGCAAAGGCTTGTTGTTGAAGGGCTCACTACCCAGAAAAAGAAAGGCTCACTACCAGAATAGAAAATAAGATATATAAGAAATGTTACATAGAGAAAACTATCTCAATGCAACAGAGAATCCACCACAATGTTTCCAACACCTTTGCAGTTTGATTGAAGAGTTGTAGACACCTTTTTGTCACTACATCCAATAATCTAACACATGAAAGCTCACACTGCACTTCTAAAATTTACACACTATAACTCTACAATTTGCATCATTCACATCTCTCTCATTCATCTCATCATCCTTCAACAACTCAACTCTTATTTATACCATCTTCAACCTTGAAAACTTTCTCCAAGGTCAGTTATGCACCTTAATTATGTAAATTCAAATTAGGTCAGCACCAAAACATTCCCGCAGTGGAAAGGAATGAAGGTGAACCAAAAAAATCCTTAGCTAGGACCTAAATCCATCTTTACATGCCACACCACACTTCCAAAAACAACTAACCACCTTTGCAAGTAGTGTAAACCCCAAGGTCAGTTGATACACATGTAAACACCATTAATGTTTTAAGTACACGCTTCCTAAAATCCAAAGAAAACTCATGAACCACACAGTACACTTGAACATGATCTAGAATATTCCTCAAACACCCTAAAATCCAACAAAATCCTTCGCAACAACTTTCACCTAAAGAATGTACACACCTAGTACATCCAGACAACTCTGCCATACACTATAACTCAAAAAATACTTCCTTAGCTCCAAACCACAAACCACTTTGACTGAACAAAGTTACCAATAGGTCACGAACACACCTTCAAATCCACAAGACCTGAAACCTCTCTATGGAGAAACATGGAGCAAAGAAATTTCTCCCAGACACCTCTCGAATGCACTGTTCACACATTGGTGAGCACAAGTTCTTTTGTACACCAATTGAGCACACCAAATTTTGAATAGGAAACCTCTAAACATCTCTAATCAACATATCCAAAGAACATAGGTAGATCTTTAACCTAGAAGAAATGTGAAGAAATACTAGAATGTTCACTATCTTGTAACCTAGGACAACATTACAACACATTGTGGAAGGGAGGACACTAAAAAGCTTGGCCATTCCTTCCAATGGAGGAAATCAAGAAAGTTGTCTTTTCTTTTGAAGGAAACAAGGCCCTTGGTCTTGACGGATTTCCTATGTTCTTTTTTCAATGGTTTTGGGACATTGTGGAAAATGATGTTGTGCATGTTGTTAAAGAATTCTTTGGTTCTAGAAGGATCCTTAAGCAACTAAATGCTACTTTTGTGGTCCTCATTCCTAAGAAACCAAGGGCTATGGAGTTTGAGGCGTTTAGACCCATTAGTCTTTGCAAATCTCTCTATAAAATCATATCTAAGGTGCTGACTTCAAGGATCCTTTCTATCCTTCCTTCGTTGATTTCCCCTCAACAGAATGGTTTTGTTCCTGGAAGGAAAATCCTAGATTCTATAGTCACGGTCCATGAGAATATTCACTCACTTGTGGAATCTAAAACTGAAGGGTTTCTTCTTAAGTTGGACATTTCCAAAGCATATGACTGTGTTGACTGGGAGTTCTTATTCAAAATTCTAAGAGGGTTTGGTTTCAGTAGCAAAGACATTCAGTTGGTGAATCAATTGGTGACCACAGTTTCCACATCTATCATTGTGAATGGATATCCTTCTAGATTCTTCCAAAATTCCAAAGGATTAAGATAGGGGGACCCTATTTCACCTATTCTTTTTACTATAATGGCTGAAAGTTTGGGAAGGAATCTCAAGAGATTGATTGAACAACGGTCTCTTAGTTGTCTCAGTCCTTCTTCTATGAATCTGATTTGTTCTCACCAACAGTTTGTTTATGACACAATGCTGATGGGAAGATCTTCTGTGAATGAGGCTAAGATTTTGAAAAAAAAATTGGTTGTGTATGAGCAGGCAACTAGGCAGAAGGTCGATAGACATAAGAGTTCTATCTTTTGTAAGAATTGGCTATGAAGGTAGCCACCCAAGATCTAGAGGCCTAATAGAAAGCACAAAAGAGAGAGAAAATAATGTGACAAGAATAAACTGTATTCAATGTCAATAATATGAGATGCAATACTCAATACAATGCTATGCTATATGAAAGTACATAGGAGACCCCTTGGATATATAGCCAAGGTGAGAACATAGGAGGGCATAAGATTATGACAAGTGTCGTAATCTTATGACATGTGACAACAATGAAGAGTTATCACTCCAACTAAAGTGGAAAAAGATAATGTGATAATCTCCACAAAAGGTGGATCTCCTACAAAAGGTGGAGAGATAATCACATGATGTGTCCACAAAAGGTGGAAGTGATGAGGTATGAGATGTCAAGTCCACAAAAGGTGGAAAATCTCCAACAACCTCCTATGTGGTCCCTAAGTAAACTTAAGTAAGGTGTAATTATGACCTAGGACAAGGTACAAGACATTTAATTACACCAACATTTTTCTCCAATAGCCCTGAGCATAGACAAGTCAAGATTGCTAGAATCCTTGATTGCAGGGTGGAATCTTT